>JAZGTK010018241.1:0-11925 GCA_036877625.1 Ambastaia sidthimunki
AATTGTGTGCTAACCTTACACCTTGAGTCTTTAATGAAATTTTGTGTTTGTAGGATTCAAGCTAAAACCAGGGAGCTTCGAGAGCGACAGGCTAGAGAAAGAGAATACGCTGAGATCCAGGACATCAACCGAACCTTCAGTTCTGATGAGGAGCACACCTATGCAGGGATCGGCTCTCTGGACTCCTCTCTGGACAGCAGTATGGACCTGAGTCAGAACGCTAGTCAGGAACAGCGTCCTCAAAGCCCCAGAGATCAACCACTGCCATTAGATACACTCTACGCCCAGATCAACAAGCCCCGCAATGGACGCACACCCTCCACAGACAGGTAAGCATTCATTTTACTATGATGTTGTTCACTGCATTTACTTTTCAAAATTGTGCCGTGATGTACAGGCTGGTTTATGAGTTTAAATAGGTTTGACCTTGATTTTGAGTGTTTGTAAAGGCAAATATCAAGACACTGATGTTCTTGAATTTAATGATGCCACTTTGGCTGTATTTCTAAAGCTTTGCGCACTGCTGGCTGTCATTCAAAATATGTTTTCTTATTATACTGAGATGTTGAATATTTAAAATGTTTGCACCTCATATAAAAGGTTATATGAGGTGAAGGGCACCATCTCTTGTTTCAGTTTTCAGAAAAAGGACCAATTGTCTACAGCCCTCTGACTAGCAGAAAAATTTCTGTCTTTGTTTTTGTTCTTTTCTTAAAATTGAGTTGAAAAAAATGAAAAGCTCTCGTCCACCCTTTATTTTGTGAAGACAAAGTAAAAAAAACACTAACCGGATTTCTCACCTGTGTCCCCATGGCTGGTGTTATAGCACAAGTAAATCACTGATAATTCCCTGGATTGGAAAATTTAATAACAAGCAGGCTTCTTTATTATCAAGAGGCATGTCAAATTCACCCTCACCTTTTGTATCAGTGTGCAGACCCACTGTAAATGTATCTGTGTCACTCAGGGAGTGCATTTGATAAATGCAATTTATGTGTGTAATGTTTCATATAAAAACAGGAAGTTTTGATGGTACATATTGAGTGTTGTTTAAAGCCTTTGTCCCTGGCTTTTAGTTTATATTGCAGCTTTGCAAAACTCTAATTTGCTACTTGCTTTTGCTAATCAGTGGCAGGTAATCGTATTATTTTGGGGGGAGGGGACATTGCCAAAAATGGAACTTAGATTTTATTGGGTCTTTAGGAACAGCTCAGGAGTTGCTGCAGCATTTTGTCTTCTGTGTTGATAACGGTGTGTTAAGGACATTGTACGGTTGACTCGGGGGATTGAGCTACATTTGTTAGTTGAAAATGAAAGCATTTTATGAGATATAGATGCAATATCATTCCAAGGAACTGTAATTTCCACCAACTGTTCTGAGGCTGTGTGAGATTATTGTAAAATACTTCTGTTATTTTTTGTCACATCTACCAATAAACAGCCACCAATGTGTAAAAGAAGAAAAACTCAGCCACTGATTGCTGTATTAAGCTGATGTATTTACATTTAAGAATTCATTACTTCAATCGTTTTAGGACCCTGGCGGCTCTAAAAGTGTTAGCAGTTAGTTCTGGAAACGCTATGAAATGCCAGCATGTCTCTGTCTTAAACAGTAATTACTCTCTCTGGGTTTATTAAGGCAGTGGATAATTGAAGGCAGTGAAGCAGAGGCAATGATTGACATATGTCATTCTGGGTGTGTGACCTTTCCCAGGGTGCAATGGGAGGGGGATTATTAGGCCGCCAACTGCTGTTCTCCCAGCAGGAACATACGCTCCCCACCCCCAAACTGTCAGGAGATCGGCCACTGAGACTCCCCCCACCACCACCAGTTGGCCACAGTGTGAATATGACAAGGTTATGCAGCCACTCAATAATCTGGCTAATCCGTGTGCCAATATCTCGAGTGGCAGGAAAAGGGCAGCAGTCGATCTCTAGCACCCTGCAGCGAAGATGCCGTGGTGAATACATAGTGATTTCTGTGTTTATTTCTGTACAAATAAACGTCACTTGAGTAGATTGTGTGTTGAAGTATACTACTAAAAACGTATAACTATATAATTAACCATATAAAACATAATTATATTATACAGAATAACACATTGTTCATTCATAGCTCATTAGTCTTAATGGAACTTAATGGTTCTTTGACATATTAACTAAGTGTCTCAGATATGGGATGACTGTTGACATACAGTAAGAGTATTGAGCTAAACAATGTGAAAAGCAGGCAAGTTGATCTTGGAAGACTTTTGATGGAAAATATTTTAGTTTCAGTTCATACTTTTTTAAAATTTATTTTAGTTGCAAACCAGATTTAGGCAAATTTGAGCACAGTTTATACCATTTGTTGTTGTGTTAAACTTTTAGAGGAGCCCACAAAAATCGCAATTTGGTCTCTATTAAGCAAATTACTACATGAAATATTAAGGGTTAGATAAAAAGATTATGCAGAAAGTGGTGGTGTAATATCTTGAGAGTATGAGCAACAGGACTATACTCAGAAATAGACACATCCAGAATCCTTTCACCTTAAATAAAAAAAAATGTAAACAATTTGTTTCAGAAACAAAGCAATAAACCCAAACCCAAGCTTATCTGCTTGAGATCTGATTACATGCAAATCATCCTGTGTTTATTTTAAATCCTGAGTTTAGAACGTCACACTGCTTTGCATATCACTTAAAAGGAAGCCTTTGTGAAATACGTTGTAATATTTGTTGTTGTGCCTCTGGAATAAATTGCATACTTTCATTCCTATTTGGCTCTGAGGGCTGTAATCTTTATAAACGCTGTAATGCATTCAAATTCTAGACAGCCACATCACTCCATTTGGAAAGACTGACTCTCTCAGTGAGTCAAAACAAACCCCAAATAAACATTTGCATTTCTAAATGAAAGCTAATAGAACTTTCATAGTGTCTGACTCCTGAAATAAACAGCCCTTGAATGAACATCAGCTTAAACTCATTATAAGAAGATGTGAAATTTTGCTGTGAGTTCAAGGCGAAGAGTTTTGTCATGAACAACTTTGTTGTTTCAATGAAAGAGTTTTCGGAATGAAAGGTTTTAGTTTTTATTGTTTTTTAAAAAAAGCAACAGGCAAGATTTCACATTTTGGAAGATAACATTAGAGAAGAAGATTTTCTACTTAAAGTTAAACTTAAATGGATCAGGCTTGCTCAGTTTTGGTCAGTCACAGCAAAGCACTTGTCTTAACAGATATGTATGTAAATTATGAATGGCCCTAAAATAGGTTTTAAAAGGCAATTTATTTGTACAATATTATGTAAACAAAAAGAAAAAGCAGATATGCAAAAGATAATTTAAATGATTTGTAAGGCAGTATCATAACAATATTTATATAAGATTTTTTATTTATATAAGAATTGTCACATGACACTTAACTGGGAACATCTCACAACTCAGTCCTGACATGCATTCAGAGTTTGCCATGTGCAGCCCCTAGAGTCAGTAGATCAGTTCAAATCACAAGTTTGTGTTGTGCTGCCGTGGAAGCAGTGCGTAGCCTCAAGCAATGCATCTCTCCTCCGCCTGAGGCTAAGATCTGCGTCTTGTGTAACACAACTCCCTCCCTCATTTGTGTTTGCTCAGAATTTTTGTGTCTGATATCTCTCTGTCTCCCCCTCCACCCTCTTATAGAGATTTAAAAATGTTTATTTTCTGGGATTACTAACCACTCTGGGACATTGGCTGTAGGCCAAAACCTTGTATGTAGGCAGCTGCTTTCTAACAGTCAAGTGACCAATTTGAAATGCTGTACATAGGCAGCAACACCACGCAGTTGATTTCAACAGAGTTTGGCATTAGCGTGCTGCTAAGCTAATAGCACAATTTCCTAAAATGCACAACACATACACATATTGGGTATTTATGAAATGGATTTTCCAATGATAAAATGTTTACTTGTAATCAGAATTTCTCCAGTGTTACTTGCCATTATGGACTTTTTGATAAGTTTGTTGCAGTGCATTATGGGATTGCCAAGGCAATTTGTGAATGTGTGATGCTGCCTTACACCAAAATTAACAATCTTTAAAGGCAGAATAATTAAGATGGCAACCTTTTGGAACAGTCTTTGCATTGGGACCGTTGCCTATGATACTTAGGCAGCTCACTAGGTAATGAAACGGAGCAAATTGCCCTGGAAAGGGTCCAGTATGGCGTGCATCTGCTGACTCCTGTTTGACCTGCATGGTACATAATGAATGTTTGTTGTAGCAAAAGAGAGAGTGAATGCATTCAGGGAACACGTCATTAATTTACCAGCACGTTCAAATAAATATCAAATAAATGTCCATTACAACGGCCTGGTCAAGGCCTCCGACGTGCATTAGCCGTTGACAATAGACAAGCCATTGATTTATTGGTGTTAAAAAGTGAGTGACGCCATTGTAGTGTTGGATTCCGTTAATGGTGCTGGATAGTGAAGTGTATTGGATATGGGCTACAGTGATGTAAAGCCATAGTGTCGTCATCACATACAAGCATGTGAAGAGCTTATAGACTAAATTGAATCAGCCTATTAAAGGGCACAGTCTTTGCATCCCACGCAGCTGCAGCTTGGGATCATTAACATTCGCCTTTATGTGTTTTCCTGTTTGTGATTTCATGCAGATGGTTGTCTAAACATTACAACTATATAAAATCAATGAAAGTCTGTCTTCTTTATGGCCAAAAATGTTTCCAGGCCCTTCACTGAAGAAGGCGCTTGGATCTCTATAGACAAAAACCATCTGTAAAACCAGAAGAAAAAACTGTTCTATCTCACCATTCTGCAGCTGAATAAATACGCTCAGACAATTACCAAATGTCTGGGTCCGGTAAGTCTGCCTTTAACAGTGTCCCAATCAGAAGGTCAGAGTGGCAGTAAACTGTGGAGAGTCCAGGCTTTTTGTCCTGTAAATGGATTTGTAAGATCAGAACTAAGCTAGTGAACACACCCTCTTATACTGTAAAGCAGGGCCCCATTACCCAGAAACCCCCTTTTTTATTGTTGTTTCTTATTGGCTATCTCTAAATGGAAGACTAAAAGCAGTTGGAACACAATCCATTTAAACACTGGGAGGCAGAATCTGTAGATGTATTTTAATAGAGGCAGTGTGGTTTCCAGTGGGCATGACTTACCTCACTTCTTTGTCACGATAGGTGCTATGGTTCAATGTTTTTTCAGCCTTTAATAATATTCAGTATATAACGTCAAGCTAAGATTTTATATTAAGCTTTTCACAGAGGGTAAAACTGAATGACCTCTGTTTGCAGTAAGGAAACAAGGGGACAAACCCAAAGGTGGTAAATGAACCCTGGGGTCAAGTGAGTCTAGTGCAGTGTGTTGAGCTGTCAGGTGTCACACAAAATGATATTTTGGTGAGTGTGAAGCAAACTGTCACCTTTTTGATGCACATGATTTGATTGACGGCTGCTCCCATTAGAGAGAGATTCTCTAAGCTGCTCTAAGTCAAGGTGAGACGAGTTGAGAGAAAGAGAGAGAGAGAGAGCTCTCGGGGGAAGAAGCTAACGCTCCAGAGAGCAGTGTTAGCAGGAATGGTGTAAAGAGTCTCTCAGGTTTCTCTTCACCTCTTTGTACTTGCCTCCTCTAAATCCAGTTTCTCCTGACTTTGCATGGTGTTGGAATTGGATTATGAAGTGCTAGTATCTAAATAGCTATTGATAAAAATGTAGCAGCTGGAAAATGGGAAAAAAAAGCAGTTGTGCTTCCTCTATTTGTTCCTCCTGTATTTTTACACTTTCTTTGGGGTGGAGAATATGTGATTGTAGGGCTTGATAATTGGCCCGGAAGGTCGTTAATCCATTTAATTGGTCGTTAATTGGCTGTGTCTGGCTTTAGACACCACCATTATGTGAGTCAGACATTCAGAATTCTGCATCGTCATCAGCATTGTTCGGTTATTTAATTTAAATTTTTTAACAATAGTAGAACCAACTACTGTATTTTGGAACTATCATACAGGGGGCGGAACATGTGTAGAACTTGCCCCGCCCCTCTACAAGATGAAAACCAGAACTAAAAACCTTCTGGGTCTTCTGGCTGCAGATTGTGTACAAGCCCGGACATCGCTAACCTCAGTGATACATTATAAGGATTCTGTTTCTTCTCCTATTACTAATGAGGTTAAAAGATTATGAAAGATCTACACAGCCTATATTGCAACCACAGGCTGTATTACATTATCCTCATGCATACATTTCAATTAATTCATAATCAAATGTTAATCTTAATTGTGGTTGTGATTTTTACTTTGTTGTGTTCGTTTTTTCTGCACATCATCAGATCAATTATGGCATCATTATGTCGCGCCAGGTCTGTAGCGCTCGTTTAAATAGCATCTGTTAATAATTCATTTGTAAATGGCTGAGCTCACGGAGGCGGTTGCATATGTTGATGTGCGTGAATGTTTAATTTGTTCTTCCATTAAGCCCAAAGAAAAGTTAATTCTCACACTGTATGAATCCATAAGTATATGAATCCACTATATATACTGTATATATCAGGCACACTCTCGTAATACTGCTGCCTTTGATTACCCCAATTTCACCTGCTTACATCAGCAGCAAAGCGCTCAGCAAATACGGCGCTTAGTGCTTTCTCTACTCGCCCTTCTTCCATTTCCCACTGAGAAGCTGCTTGTATGGGGCCTTTCAGTGGCAATAAAACAGCAGACAGGCTGATGCCTATTACTAGACCTTTTTCCACCATTGTGCTTCCTTTGTCTTTGTTAGGACTGTGACTCAGTATTTTGCAAAAACACAAATTTCCATTTTTTTTTTTCTAATTTTTTGTAGTGTCATGTTCATAACTAGTATAAAAATAATTTTCATAAATAATTTTCCTAATTACTATTTTTTGTTATGTTAGCTAGTAATAAAAATAGTTACAATGTATATTTTTCATAAACATGAAATTTAATAAAGCAATTTATTGTTTTTCAACTTAAGATACATTAAGATACAAATCGGATGTAAATGTTAAATACAGATATTTTACATTAAAAATACTATTCTAAACATTTGTTACAACACACACACTTATGAATTCATGTTATGCATGTCGTGCTGGTGTGTTCCGATGATAGTGTGCATGTGCAGTCTTATTATAGTCTTCGTGCGCTAATAGTCATTGGTATCTTGGAGGCAAAAAGCAAGTGAATTATCCAACATGTCCGTTTTCATTTTTTTGGCCTGTTTTAGAGAGGCCCCTCTGGGATGGACAGGATGAGATGGAATAAGAGGCAGGCAATTTATTCTCCGTTTGCACCATTACATTCATTTAGAAGAGCAAACAGCCTGACGGAAGAGCCGGGCACATCTGCACTACCTCCTCTTACATGTACTCAAACACATATGAGTCTAAGAAGAAACGGGCGGCCTCATTAGAATGCATGTACAGTATGTTTGATCCATGTCTTTCATGAGATACTGAAACATGCTTTAATAAACTTCAGCTATGAGGACAAAATAAACGAGAAAGAAATCAATTTAGCAACATTGTATGAGCCTGCACGACAAAATAGAACCAAAGCTATTAAAGAGTGGGTCTCTACACCCTACATATGCGCTAAAAGCTCATTCACTCCCAGCAAATACACACTTGATCTCTGGCTGCAGTGAGGCCAAACAGAGCCACTGCTAATTATATTGGTGGAAATGAGTTTACATTCATTTTAAACTCAATTCTATGCTCTATTAACACTATTTGGTTAGCACAAAGGGTGAGCAGAGTTATTAAGAGAGTATTTTTTATATGTTGGATCTTCACTTGGTAAACTGTATGAATGACAGCAATCTCTAATGTACTGTTCTGTGGCTGGGTTCAGCGGTTAGCGAATGTATTCCAATATGTAGGTTTGAATTCAGTTAGTGTCTGATTCACTTTTCCATCTCACTTTCCATTAATTTCCTGTCATCGGCTGTGTTTTAAATAACGTCCTAGCACACTACTTTTACTATTTCTGTAGTATATACTAAGGTTTGCCTAAATGTAAAGCATTTATCTGTGTACACCTTGTACTGTATCACACAATGCAATGGCCTCAAAATTGAACGTCATGTGATAACAATGTAAAATCTAGTATATTGTTTGAAATGTATGACTATGTTTGAAATGGATTATTTGCTTTTTACTTACGGAATACTGCACAATATATTTTATATTCCCTACTATTTGGTAATAATATTGAGTACAGCACATTATGCAACAATAACTGTTTCAAACAGCAGTATATTACAGTGCAGTGTAGCAAATATACATACATTATAGCAAATAGAGTAGTTCAGCCAGACATATGGAAAATGTGCATAATATTTACAGTGTGCACACTGTAGGATAAGCATAGACAGTACACTAGACAGTACACTATTATTGCATAATGCACCTTGTTATATGTTAGGAAAGTAATATATGATGATTAATGCTTGTTGTAAAGCAGTGTGTACTATAGAGGATCTTCCAGAAACAGGATCGAGAGCCACTGTTTTAGATTATGGAAGCATTTTTAATAAAGTACCCATTAAAAAAAACACATTTTGTGGTACAAATAATGTCTAAGACACAATTAGCTTTGTCCCAGAAACCAGTATAAGTTTCTATGTTTTTGCTTCAGGACATTATAAAAGCCAACGAGATCAAGGGAAGAACATGTAGCTCTTTATTTGATTCCTGATGGTAGAAAGATCACAATTTTAACCCTACTCTATGACAAACGCAGACTCATATCCAGTGTTTATGTTTGAGACAGACCTGTGCTGAGATATTAGATATTGCCAAAACGATCTTTTCTGGGTCACCGGCGGGTATTTCTGTCTTTCTTCCTACTACTGTATGTCTGAGATCTACCCGACAGTTTTCACATGATGGATAACCCAATTCGCTAACATAATCACAGGTCCCTCAGCTAGCATAACATCCCAGCTTTCATTCCCTCGTCACTTACACCTCCCCAAAAATTTGTGGCAGTAATAAATGTGATTGAAAAAGCAGGAGCATGATGGAAGAGTGTAGGGCCAATCGCCCACCCCATCTGAAATCATATGAACGGATTTACCTTCCTTAAACTCTCTTTTTCATTTCCTCCTACGGTATTCCCCAACTCACTTTGGCTGGCTTATCACTCATTTACGCTTTCTCATGTACTAGACCTTCTCTGATTCCATCTTTCTCTTTTGATATTGTCTGCATTGCTTGCTCCAGATTCCAAATTTATAGTCTTTCGTATTTCCCAGCTTTGGCATCTCTCTGTGCCATTCCTTATTTTTTAGAATCCTATTTGCTGACAGTTTCAATACACCTTTTTGTTGAATCACTGTTCCTGTTAAAAAGACCAGACTGTTCTGCTGTCACCAATTGTTGCCATCCAACTAATTTAACTACCAAGACTTCTTTGCTCAATCAGCTTCAGATAAAAGACTGCTGGTTAACAAACATTTTACTGGGTTTCACCAGGTATGTAGGCCAATTGTGAAAAGTTTGCAGTCTGAGCACAGTCTCCAGCAACATTTTGGTGTAAAAAGAGTGTGTGTCTCCCCGGCTTACACCCCGTCTGGCATGTTACCCTATATAATTTGGCCCTCTTCAGGCCACTGGCATCCCCGCTGTCTGACCCTCTCCAGTGGGCCTCTCCATTCTTGACAGGTGTTGAGTTGTCAGGGTGACCTCAGCCCCTATCTCCCTGATATGGGTTGGGACAGGGCGAGAGAAACGTGCCTGTTCATAACCTGGCTGCAGTTGGACAGAACTTGGCTAGAGCATAACCCATTCCCATGTGAAATATAGAAATGTATGCCAACACTCTCTGTTCTTAACTGTTAGTCCAAGAACACACACGCACTTGTTACACACACTCTGTTGGCTGCATAGTGGCCCTTTGATAAGGTGCAAACAGACCTCTTTCCTCTTATTATTAGATTCTGTTACAAAAGTTACATCTATCTTCCAAATTGATATGTTCAAAATGAACATGTTTTTGTATGATCTCAATCTCATTTTGATGCCATTTTAGGTCTACGATACACAAATGGCCATAAGTGGTTGCTTGGGTTTTAAAGAGAAAAGTTAAAATCCATTGATTGATAAAACCATTCGTAAGAGCAGAACAAAATTACATGTCCAGTTTCAGAGCATGCATTCCAATTTCCTCATTCTGACTAGTTTAAATGATCTTGATCAATCAATAAACAAAACGCTCCCTTGCAGACTTCATTCATAGGTTCAACACGGTTGTTTATGTAGCGCTGGCAGTCTCAGACAGAGATGTTTGTTCAAATATAAAACCCACTGATTGTTTACCAGAGCTTAATTAAATTTACCTTGCCCACCGCTGTTCCAAGCAGCTTGAGTTTCTTTCCATCTGAGGGAATGGAATTAGTTTGCTATTTTGAAGGCTCGTATCTTTTTTTCTCTCATTGTTTTATACCATTGTCAGTCCAATCCCTTATTCTGGACAAGTCCATGGCTGTAAATCAGATCACGGAAACCCCCATTTTAATTCAAAGAGTGCAGAACCAGAGAAGTGAGAAATAAGACATTTCTCAGTTGATTAAAGCACCTCTGGAATTTGGGAAGAAAGAGGGATTTATTGGTGCTTACAAATGCCTTTGCCTGCTCAGCAGAACGTCTTTTGTCAAGAGCGTAATGGTTTCGTTTGTTTGCCAAAGGGTTTGGCTTTTTGTTAAGGATGAGTTTGTGTTTTAGTCACGAGTGGATGTGTCTCTATGGATATATTCTTAGTTCAGGGATTCAGTGGTTATTATGTTCACACAGAATGTCTCACAGTTTTGGAGGATTCATTTGTTTGTTGTCTCCTTGCAGTTTGTAAACTCTCCCCTTAAAGGCTAATCTTCAGATGGGGTTGTTGATTCCTTTTGTGTGGAGGAACAGGAGACTGGGCCACCGCATGGGCAGTTTTTCATGATGACTATAACAGCTAGAGTCCAGTAACATTTGACCAGCTG
Source organism: Ambastaia sidthimunki (assembly GCA_036877625.1). Lineage (NCBI taxonomy): Eukaryota > Metazoa > Chordata > Actinopteri > Cypriniformes > Botiidae > Ambastaia > Ambastaia sidthimunki. The sequence goes on from JAZGTK010018241.1 coordinate 10,990, forward strand.
TATCAATGTTACCAGCTGCCACAGTGGCAGAGAACTTAAATGAGGGTCCATTTGCATTACAGCAGACTGAAGAGATAGTTGAAGCAATAATCTGCAACAAAACTGAACCAACTCCACCAAAAATGTCTTATAAAATCAAAGGAACCAAAAGCCTAAACATTTAAATGCTGAACATTACTAAAATGTCATGTTACAGGTTAGCAACAGAATAATCTTAATACTTCCTGACTATTCATAATTGATAAGTGATGTCATCTGTAGTTTTGCTGAGATTTTAGATGCCAACGGGTTAGAAGTGTTTCTAAGTAGAAAATCTGGAAAATAATAAAGGAAAATGACTTCACTCTCTGGCAATTTTTATGACATGAAAGAGATGGGATGAGCTAAAAACCACAACGCTCTAATGAAATCAAGCTAACCAAATTACTGTGCTGATTGGCCCAAAACTCACGTAAATCCTTGTCAATATAATGGAAAAATCACGTTCTCTCATTATCCTCAAAAGCAATTTGTATTTTCCTAAATGTGACAATTTTCAGAATAGATTATTATGATGCAGCCAAACTTAGTGGACACACACACATACACACACTGCTAGTGTACTGCTGTCTTCCCTGGATAAAAGAAGAGACAGTTAAGGAAAAAGCCTGCATACAATATTATGATACAACTTTAAGAACAACAGGGGGCTGTCTATCATTAGAAACCCTCGATGTGGTAATTTCTGCTTTGTTTTTGATGTGTTAATAGTCATGTTTTACTGTTGCTTAGAGTGCTAATTAAACACACTGCTTTTACAACAGTTAATGAAGATGTTAGTTGTTGTGTTTGTGGTTCAGAGATTTAGAGAGATTAGGTAATATCATTTTAAATACTGCACACCTGTCATCCTTATTTGCAGTTATTGATTCTTGAAGTCAATAATCATTCATATCA
>JAZGTK010018242.1:0-11925 GCA_036877625.1 Ambastaia sidthimunki
ATTTGCAATATTACAGAACAGAGCACATTAGAATAATTTGGATAAACACAGTAACATAATTTCAAATGAATTTTGCCATAAGATAGAATGACGAAAATTATAAGTTTGGGAGTACATTGTAAAAAACAGTATTCCACAATGCAATTTGGAGTAGTGTTAAGAATTAAGTTACATTAACTTTTTAATACTTTTTAACATCTCTTTTTGACTTAACCCTTCAAATGCAGGCATACACACTCAGTGTTTGAACGCAAACAAACACTCAGTATAGTCAATGTATAGCCTATATACACATCCAGCCAATCAGTGACACCCTACAGCAGGTAGTGGCCACAGAAAGAAAAGCACAAAGGACAGGAGCCAGACTGAAAAACTGAATAGAAAAGAATGTGGAAAGCAAGACTTACTTTGGTACATTTACTATTTATGCATTGATCTGGTCTGTATTGGGTACAAATTGTTCAATTAAACCTTTTCAGTTGCTAATGGGGAGCTACACTCACAAGTGTCTGAAAGGCCTTATGCATATTTATACACACAACTTATATGCATGTCTTCAATGCATGTAAGGGACAAATTTGGGTCTGATAGAAAATTAATTACTATTGATTTGCAAGACATTATATTGAACTGCGCATTATGTTGTGGAATGAAACAATTTTATTAATTATATATTTCAGTTGTTTTCAAATGGAGGGTCTTTAAAATTGGTTGTAGGTTTTCTAATAGTTATAAATAGTGTCTAATATTATTATTTTAAAATGCATTAAAATAATTACTTCATGAAAAATGCTCAAATGCAGCTAGCCACAAATTTGTGCCTAGTTAGTACAAAATAAAAATGGTTTTCAATGACATCCATATAACTTGTTGCTCATTTGTTGCACAGTTTGGCACAACCACAATGAGTTTTGTGTGGTGAATTATTGGTTTTGTGAGTTTATAGTTCCTTCATTTAGCAGATAGCAGATATTTATAACCCTAACATTGTAATATTTCTTCCCTTACTCTCCCTTTCAAAATCCTCTCACTTTCATCTGTGCATACACACACAAAAGGAGCGTCACTTCTCTCTGATGTGAACGACAGCTGCTTGCCTTTTCCTCTTGTGCTTGATTAGAAGCTGAAGGGAGCTGTCCAATCAGGCCTATTCACACACGGCCCCTGCGTTCACACGAGAGCACCTCGGCCCCATGACCTCCTACGACCCCATTGGGGCTCCACCCCTTCACCTTGACCTTCAGTACACGCCCTCTCTTCTCCGCACTTCAACCGCTCAGCCAATCATCCGCAGCCGGCAAATTAGGGGCGTCGGCGCAGACCGGCAGAACGACACTCGAAATTGCAGCTAATTAAAAAATCAAGTGCAACCATCCTAAACAATAAATGGTGGCCAGACTGGAGTGTGTACACTGTGTCATATTACTGCAAATGGGGTTTGCTATCGTCGAAATGAATGAAAATGATGACCTGCAGTCAATCGACACAATTTAAATGATAGTTATGGCATTCATCTCTAATTCAGACTGGCAGATGCCCTAAAAATACTGCTACAGATTGGTTTCCAGTTGTGAAAGGCCCACCAAGAATCTTAACCAGTCTAACAAGCATGGTCAACCAGCTTCATCAGTTTTGTCTTGCTGGTGAACAGCATGGCTATGTTGGCCACCAGTTAGACCTGCACTAAACAGTGCAAACCAACCCAGACCTAGACCAGTATGGAAATTTATGCTGACCCCCAAAAAAAGATTTCTTTTAAATCTCCACTGTTTCTCATTATATTGCATGAATTAAGACTTTTGCTAAAGTTTTCTGCTTTCCAGTAGATTATTTCAGTAGGGTTAAAGATTTTATATGGTCAAATATACTTACAGTCCTCAAAACTGGAGCATGGGCTCTGATGAGTGTGTTGTGTGGGGTCTTTTCCACCCTGCAGTTTAGAGTAAATCTCCAAGGCTTTATTCGTCCACTCCTCAGTCTTCTTGTGCTTTTTCTTCCTTGTCCTCGGAATCTATTAGACCTGTTCATGTGGTCTTCCAGATTAGCACTGTTCTAACTCTCCTGTGCAGTTAAACCTTTATAGAGTAGACATCAAACATACAAACAGTTTATTAGATTCATAAACTAATCAACATACAGCTGATGCAAATGACCTGGACACAACCACATTTTTCAAAAATGCAGGAAATAACAGAGTATATCAGAGGAATTTGGAATAGCCAACCTGGAATACCAAAGTACCATTTCCGCCATATATAGATAAAGTGACAAAAATCATAAGTATTTCCAGGAAAAATAGTATGTATAGTAAGTATTATAAGGAAAAGTACTATTCACAGTTCAGCCACTATGTGGAACACAGCATCCCACAATGCAATGCACAATGAAAACTTAAACCATGATTTCAGTATGAGGAATTAAGTAATATCAACCTTTTCAGAACCACCACACTTGCCACTAACTTGCTAATATAACTAATTCCTGAATCAGGTCATCAGGGGGCTAACCAGGAACAATGTGTTGGGCCCTGTGATAAAGGGGCCCCACTAATGTTCTCTATGGTATAGCCTACTTATTGGGCCTAGAGGAGTTGAGGACCACCCATTACATTTTTACAAAGATCCCATGAATATTAGCAATGGCTAATAATCAAGCTTTTTTGAACAGATTACACATTACGCAAGACCATAAAGCCTCTGGGCTATTTTGGGAACTATACTTGGCTTTTTGTGAATGAAATAGTAATGGGTGCCAAAATTCTCAAACGTTCCCCTTAACTCTTTTCTTGAAAACGCACTTATTCTGTTTCCTTCTTTACACTTCATAATCACATTTTCTGGCCTCCCTCAAAGACACCATTTAAAAGCAAAACGCTCTCTTGAGAGACCTGGAGGTCTGTTAATTTGCCAGCGGACCCCAATTAGCAGCTTTCATTAGAACTCACTGAGAAGTCCTCACAAAGCATTTCCTGCGTTTAGAGACACAAAGAGTGAGATCGATTAGCACTGAACCTGTGGGGGTTTCTGGATTGTGAGTTGTTCACCATTTACATTTAAAACACAGTGACTGTGACGTGGCTTTGTGCTACAATGTGAGAGAAAAGAGGCCTTTTATTCTGTTTAACACAGTTGCATATGAATTCCAGGGGTCAGTTTGTTAATTATTGTCCCTGAATGACATATCTTGATCTGTTTTTGTCCTTGTGTTTCTATATATGAAAATTACAAGTGTGAACTGTAATTCTGCGCTACTAAAGGTACTTTTAAGAAACACCAAGATATTTCTGCATGCATGTCTGAATATTGCGATATTGCAGGACAAGATGTTTGCGTCGCATCGCTCTACAACCTGATCAGTACGACATGCATTAAACACAGCTCTTAAAACGGGGTGTTAAAGAATGACACCACAATGAAAATCACAGTGAATAAAATAAACAGGAAAATAAACACAAAGGTTAAGAAAAATCAACAAAGAAAAGTTGACACATTTAACACTCTTTCTAGGTTAAATATTCAAGCAAACTTGTTACATTGTACAAATGTTCAGATTCTGTTGAAGCTCACAAACAAAATTTTAAATTTATTTTTCAATTTATTGTTATGTCAGTATTAAAATATCACATGGAAACATTTGTAATAAATTAAACGCTTTTCAGACTCTGGGACTGTGAAATAAACTGAAATATACTGAAATAAATACAGTATAGCCTAATTAACATTGTTTTTTTTAGCCAGATTGTCAAAGTTAGCCTAAAGCTAAATATCTTAAATTTTAACATTTATTGTAAGAAACAGAAATTTCCTCTAGTAATTTGAGTGTCTCAATCATATAACAGTACAATGATTATTAATCAGGATTATTTAAAGAGATACACAGTTCAGTAGGTATTGAAGATATGAGCAGATGCCTCTGTACACTGGGCAGTAACTGTACACTAGTTTTGCCTCAACATAAAAACTGATTATTCACCTCGACAGATGCTAATACATCACGTTCAGCATCTAATGGTGTGAAAATATTTTATGGTTTTGCACAACAGCCAATGAGATGTGAAAATGGGCAGTTAGGCACTTACTCAGCTTTGAAAAGCGACCATAAGGAATTTGTGATCTGTTTAATGCAACGTGAGGACACTAGCAACGGCACTTTTGCATAAATACCCACAAGGGCAAACAGGTTTACATAGTTTATGATTCATAGTTTATGAGCCATACTCTGTTTGGTCTTGTAATCCTTGTAAAGAACACGCAGACTATTGTGGACCAGTTCTGATGTAAGAAAGTTTTCTGTTCATGCAAATTTGATGTATTTTTATCAGCCAATCACTGAGGCCATTTGTTGTTTAAGTATAATAAAGTTTTGCCAGCATGTCTACACTTGTGAGGTCATAGGACGTTAGGTTCTACAATTCACTAGACAAAGATATTTTGATTATTGCTTTAACGTGACAAACTGAAAGTACATTTAAATTTCAAATAATGTAATTGAATTTTTGTGTCAATTTTAAATATTGGTCGACCTACACTGGCCAAAGGAATGAAAAATCATAAAAAAATATTTCATTTATATCTCAATAATTTGTTTTAAACATCATTTAGGTTTAAACTGTGACTTTTTCTTAAGCCCTATAGACTGTTCTCCTCTTTCTCTAAAACATTTCTCTTATTAATCTCACATTTCACAATCTCAAGATTTGCATCTCTGAGCAATAAAATTTCCTTTGCATGCAGATCTTGAATCCACATGTATTAAATTTATTCAACATTGATTCAATCACAAAATCAAAGCCAAGATAAGACTCAACCAGTATGTTTTAAAAAGTGGGTTTATTTTCTTTAAATAATTAATGTTTCCAGACCCGGACTGCTGTGTGAAATCAAGTTTCACAGGGTAATTTGCAAACCCAACTAATTCCATTCAGCGTGGCCTATCTCTGCCTGTGAAACCTCCTATTCTTACACTCCATAATCCTCCAATGCAGAACAGTGATTACCGAGCGGTCAAAGCTGGAAACAAGGCACTGACCTGCTTATAAACCATCTTAAACCCACACACGCCAGGTTACCATACCAACTGCCCAGCCTGAAAGATACAGATAGCTGGATTTGGCTGAGAGTGGCAGAGTCAAATCCTTCACAAGCCACCCACCCCACCCCTGACAAGGCCACAGAACACAAACCTCCCTTGGTTAACACACCTCCCACCCTCCAATGTGGAAATCCAAGCATACAGCTCACCAGAAAGAAGCAAGAAGGTTGAGCGTGTATCTCTTTCTTTGTGTGTTTGAGAAAGGGATGAACATCAACAACACAATTGTCCGGCATGAAGCATTCAGCCTTGCCCCCAAAGCCATTCTGCTCCGTTTTTTTGGAAAACTCCTAAGAATAGAGGGTGGGGTGAAGGAAAAAAGAAAATCCCTCCCTGATTATTATTCATGGTTTCCCAACTTTGGTTTCCCAACACGTCATTCCATTCTAGCAGCTCTGACAAGTGCCAATCAAAGAGTCGGTATCCAGGTCTCAGCACTGTCCAAACGATTGAGGATTTGGTAAACAATGGCTTCCGAGGCCTTGTGTGACAGTGTCGAAGCGACAATGGAGGAGAACTGACCATGTCAGTGTGTGGTCCTGTTTTAGGGGGAAGCAATCCTGCTCTGAACACGGCTAATCTTTGCTTCTCTATCTCTTCTATTCACGCCCTTAATCTGTTCAGCAGTGCCTGGTGTCTTCCAGAACAATCCGCTTGGGTCAGTCCGGGTCTCTTCTTTTCTTGTCCCGGATGATGGCACATTTATGTTCCTGTGACATCTTCAGTTTCAACTGAATTCTGAAGACTATAGTAAAGTACTCGCAGAGGTCCTGGACTGACCAGAAAAAGGCAACAGTAGCCAGGCCACCACAAAGAGGGATTAGGACACCTATGAATACATTATGAGTCGGGAGGACAATGGAGTGGTCAGGGAGCAGATATTGGTGGGAATGTGGACCAGTGTCACTCAGAACAGAGATCGAAACACCTTCATTAGCAGCCGTGAATCGTGATTCTGAAGTCACATTTGAATTGAGCTGATGAATAATTAATGAAATCTTGGAAAAGTTGATGAATTTTATGACATATTGTTGGGGCCACTACAAATAAAATATGGAGTTTGCATACTTTGTCATTGCAGATGGCTTTAAATAGTTGAAACACCATATTGGTGTATTTAATGATTTTTTTTTCTCATTACAGAATTTAAACAGCTCACTCTGGCATTTCTTTTATAAATTGAGTTGCCCTTTAAACATTTTTACATTTTTTATCCAAAGTGATTTACAAGGTGAGGAAAACAAAGAAGCAATAAACTGTGGGGAGGCAATACATAGTTACATAATTTTATCCAAAAATTTAAAAATTTCAATGCTTGAGAGTTCAACTCTCAATGTCAATGCTTGATAGATGCTGTTGGGAGAGAGGAGAAAAGGTTTTTTGCATATTTTTTAATCTCAGAATAGTTTCAATCAGTGATAATCCACACACTCTTCTCAGTGGGAGGCGTTAATCTCATGTTTAGGCCTCATTGAGGTTTTGGCCTCATTGAGGCCCCTTCAATACTTACTGGCCCTCGGGTGACCTCATACTGACCCCACACTGACCCTCTCTCCAGGAGTGACCATGTCTTTGGACTTTGGGGAGGGTCATCAAACTCAGGCCCTCCCATCGTCTCCTAGGTTACATGAGTCTTTTGAGATAAGTTACTTTTGTTTGCCTGAACCCAACGTCCATTTATACATTTGTGTTTTGGATAGTCTTCAATGAATAACGAAAGCCTTTTGGTGTCAGGACAAAACTTAGCTTGTAAAATGCAGTATACAAAGACAGTCATTTTCAGTCAATAGACACTCACCTGCCAGGAAACCACTATGAAAGAGAGGGGACCAATTTTCATTTGACTGTTCCAAACCTGAAATAGGACAAAAAATCACCCAAAAAAGGGTGAAATAGTACAAAAAAATTTAGTCATATCTTCACCAATCACAAAAGCTTTTTTGGTAGTGGTCACCACAGTTTTGCACAGACAGCAAGATCAACACAGCTTCTGTCAAGCTGAGGTGCATGACAAACTTTTTCACTGTATATTTTGGATACAACAAATTAATGGAATAGTTTGTCAAAGATAATAAACAATACTGATTTTCTTTCTTACATGGAACGGAAGAGAATGTTCAAGCTGCTCTTTTCCACCCAAAGAAAATGTTTGGTGACCACAGCTGTCAAGCTCACACAGTATTTTTGTGAATAATGACTAAATGTTTTTAATAAATTAGCCAAATTACCCATTTAAAGTCAGCCATATAGCTTTAAATAACTTAAACAATGAGTAAATAATGACAAAAGTTTTATTTTTGAGTGAACCGTCCTTTAAGAATAATCAAAAATGGCGATCAAAGACGTTTTGTCCTATTATTGTCCTTGAACCTCAGGTCTGCTTGTTTTGGGGGCGGCTTTGTGCCCTGCAGACATGCCAGTCTGAATTGCTAATGGAGGTGGGCGTCTGATCGAGTACCATGCAACATTACTTCCTCAACACAATGACTGATGCCGGTCATTAACTGTGTTCTTTATAGCCATGACAGACGCAACACAGTTCAGCCTCACTGGAGTACAATAACGGTAGTAATGTGTGGAATTAGCTTTAACTTTACATTTATATGCATTTGCCAGGCACTGTTATCTAAAGTACGTTGACATAAACATCAGTATGTGTGTTCCTTGGGAATTGAACCCGTGACCTTGGTGTTGCCGGTTGAGCTTCAGGATCTTCTGATGAAGATATGTCCAATGTGGATTTGTGGATTTTAAGCCAAAGCTAAAATAAAACAAAACGTATTGTGAGATATACATTAAAGATCACAAAGAGATCACATTAAAAACTTTAAACTTCTTTTCTGGGCCCTTTTCCATTTATGTACATAAGATGGCCACTCAGGGGACAGACAGGTCTGGGATCAGGTAGCTGTCTTTAAGAGGGATTATATGGCTTAACTGTACCGGAGGCACAAGGATACCAAACACAGCCTGGCAGTGATGAGACTTCATTAGAGTGGCACCTTCACCTGTATAATGTGAGCACATGTAGTTAGTTGTTAAACAGTCAGGTGGACCACACAACAGAGATTTCCGTATTGCACTGAGAAAATGTGTTATATCCCCCATATATGTGGGAATTAAATCTTTAAACAACGAATTAATTAAATCAAATACAGTGATTTCTGAGAAACACTGTTGAAACAAACAATTTTGTAATAATTGCTAGATATCTGTTCTGTGTGTGCGCTGGAAAAAATGTGTTTAAAAATAGTCCTGGCTGTGTAAGTGGGAAAACACAATATGGACTGGACCGATTACCACCAACATCACACTTTGATACCCAATCAGCAGAAGGGGGCGTATTGCATTGCGTGGTCGTGGTTTAAGGGCGGGGCAATGAAGGAAAGGGTGTGTTTAGGCTGCTTACATTTTATTGTATAACATTTTTATGATGTCCATCACAAGATTTCAACGTCTATTTTACAATACGTTTTGAAAGTGGCTTCTCCATTTAAAATTTAAAGATGCACCTGTGTGTTTTATAAAAGTAATTGAATCATAATTGATTCATTACTGATCATTTTAATTGTGTCCAGTCAATTTCTGATTGCAGTTACAGGTGTTATGAGAACATTTAGACAATGTTCTTGATCTACTCTCTACACTGATGAGCTAAAATAATCACAGCATAGTCAAAACAGGGTCAATGTGTTTGTGGCCATGGCCATGCTTAGTTTGGACTTAGTTTGTGGTGTTACAAAGAAGCAATTGCTTCCATTGAGCAGATAGTATTAAGTCCTGGAGATGATCTATTGTACTGGTACTTAATATTCATGGTTTGGTCATCATTCCCTCCATCCTTCATAAAAGAAAGATAAATGCCCCTGTCCCTTTGCACCTGCATCCACTGGTTTGAGATCTCTTATTTCTTGCTGGCATTGTTCACCCCCAAATTATGCCCCCGGCTCTGCCTTACTCCACCACCTTAATGCTCTAAAATTTGACTGCATTATTTACATTTATGCACTTGATGAATGCTTTTATCCAAAGTTTTTTACTGAGGCATGCATTATATCAGAATGTGTGATCTTCAGGAATCCACAATCTTTGCATTGCTAGGGCTATGCACTACCAATCGAACTAGCGTTTTGAGGGGATTCAGGGCGAGTAACTAGACAGTAAGAGCCCAACTAGTTTTCTGTTGGACACTAATTTCTCTGCCCCCAGTCTTTATTGACTGATTAGCCCCACACACCTGCTGCCAGCGCTTGCAGAAATCCCCCTTTTGCTTCTATTCAGTTGGCCATACAGACATGACAGCAATAAAGTCATGCTCACTCATAGATCCTCTATGTGGGCTGGGGTGGTGTTTAAATGGTAAATCACCCCGGGGCAATTTCTACATCCCTTGAAAGTCACCAAAGAATCTTGGGCCACAATTTGCTGTTCCTACCACACTTCGACTTGTGGTTTTTCACGACTGCGAACAGACGCACACGCATGACCTGACAGCACGGCGAACGAAACATACGAGCGCTTTTTGAAAGAGAAATGGATGAAGAGAGATCACATTGAGTGAGTGAGTAATGCCCTGTATTTGACGTGACTGAAGTCCTGTAATCCTTCAGCAAATAGTGATAGAAATGGTCTGAAATCCTGCAGCAGCACCTGTTTACTCGAAGCATGCCAGGTGCAGACACGCCCAGCCTCCACGCGCAATCCGCAACTCTCGTCGCATGTTTGTACCAGACTTTAGAAACACATTAACACTATTTCAAAACACATACAATTTAGATAGTACTCAGATCTGACCTGGTGCAAGTGGGTCTCCTTTGTAGTTGTAGCTTCTGTGGATTGCGCCTGAACAATGCACAAAAATTTGCGTCGCACCGCAAAATCGCATTTCGATTGGGGGGCTTCTGCGACAAAGCGTGGATGAACTGAGGTTTTTGTTAATGATATACCTGACCGGTTTTTTATCTTGATTAATATGACTTTTTCATAACTCCATAAAGCTTTTTTTTGAAGGAACAACAAACTGTTGCATCTTTATGGCTTTAGTCAAAGTTAACAACAACGGGGTCACACAAACTTCTTCGAACACACACACACAAATATCAGAGACATTACTTTTAGGGAAGACACACCCGTAACGTTATTCCCCGACGTCCTCTCCTTTCACTCTCCTTAAACAATTGCCAAATTTCCCCATCTCAAACCGACCATTCCTTATGGAAAACTTCCCTCCTAACAGTTATTTTGGAGTGTTATTTAAAGGCAATCAGGGCACCGTTGCTCATGAATGTAAACAGTACAATCTCAGGTGAGCTGACGGGAGAGATAGCACAGCCAAACGTGTCCGTCTCGGCTTTTACGCGCAAATACGCACACAGGCGGGCAAGCTTATACGCGCACACACCCACACACACACAATCCGTATCAATGAAACACATGGGCTGCTGAACCAGACAGGTGTTTGGCAGTGGCTATATGATATATATTGTACCTGTGGACTGATAATGTTGGGGAATGCCCGAGCTCCAGACCCTGAGACCCGGTTCATACTCCTCACCATCTGGAGTGTTACACCATTCTGGACTTGCTTGCTACAGCAGATGAGTTATTAAATATAATTTTGTTTTAAATATAATATAATATAATATAATATAATATAATATAATATAATATAATATAATATAATATAATATAATATAATGCATGGGCTGTTGCATGGGCACATTTTAAGCTTTTAAAAAATCTAAATATTAATAACTGAATCCTGTCAATATTATAAAAATCATAAATTAATATGGGGTCGCTTTTAGTGTAACCATGTAAGAACCTTTCTGTGTTTGTTTTATTTTTTGGTTTGTCTTGGCAGTTACCATTGCAAACATTTTCAAGCATGTATACAAGCATGTTTGGCTGTTAAGTTCTTAGAACTTTATTCTAAGTACTTTTATTTAGTTAGTTAATTGTCTTTCATTGAGCGCTTTAAAACTGATTTCTAATGATTTTTATGTATTAGAATTTTTAGACAGGTTCAAAGGTCACACCTTCAGCACGTCCTGTAAGTGTCTCATGTTCATGGTCACACCCTGTACAAATGAGATCACTATCAATAGCAGCCATTTATGCAAATTTCTTACCCACAGTAACGGGTGCGGCATTTAGGGGAATTCATAGAATACATTCATTCTTTTTCTCATTCTGAAACAAGAACTCACAATCTCAGCACCTCACAGACGGACGTTTTCACATCTTCAGGGGGACATTAAATTAATAACTTTAAATGGACTGTAAATGACTTTAAATGACTTTAAATGGACTGTAAACAGTCAATTGTTCTGGTGTCTATGGATACCTCATGAAATACAATTTTCAACATTTCAAGTTTAGAGAATAATTAAAACTATTGATAGCCTACATAATGATATAATAAGAAATATATAAGTTTGTATTAAAATCCCACTCATCAACGTTTGATTCACACTTTTGCATTGGTGAGTTTTTTTTGAAACCTCAATTTCTGAGTTGAGAAAACATTGGATTCCTTTTTCTCAAGAGGAAAATCTGAGAAACAGGAGCCAAATTCTCCATTTACCCTCATTTTGTCTGGCTGGTGTCTAGAAGAAATAATTGAGATATTAAGAAATCTTATTCGATATTAGTCTTGCTTAAGGGTGAACCTGATGTTACACATTTTTAATACAGTAGGAATTAACCTCTCTCCACCTTCAGTGTTGAAAAGACTCACTAACTATTTAACAGCACAAAGCCTGAAACCTGGTCTAACGCTGCCACCCATGTAGAAGCTTCTGTTTAAATTAAAAACCAGGACTGTTCAGTCTG
>JAZGTK010018243.1:0-11925 GCA_036877625.1 Ambastaia sidthimunki
ACTTTTAAGAAAGAGGCTAACCACAACACCTATCCATTTATTTTTTATTATATCACTGAAACAGGTAGTTTTCCAGTTTTACATGACCTGCTGTGCAAAATGTACCAGACAGAACTAACTGTTCTGCTGCCAGTCAACCAACCAAATTACTTATTTTTGTTCAAATCAAGCTGAATGTGAGAATATTAGGAAAGACCTTTCTAAAATAATCAGTACTGAAATTCCCACTAGCTGGACAGTCTTAAAAATACTCCCAGCTTACCTGGTCCAAAGCAGCAGTCTCCAAAACTCATCCATTAATAAGACAGACAGAGACACATTTGAATACATTAAAACACAAATACACGTCAAGCAAAAGTGCAATATAATGGAACACATAACTACTTTTTTTATACACTTTTTATACACATAATTCAGCTACTGAAGAAACAATATGTCACAATATAATAAATAATCAAAACCTCAGCTTTTCTCAGACATTTAACGACATCATAAAAACACTTTCATTTTCAACCCATTTTGCATTGACCTTCGTTTGCCACCACTGTTGGTACAAGCAAAAAAGCCTTTAGGAAACCAATTATTACTGTTCATTACTATTATCACTGTTTCTGCACTACTGTTGTGAGAGCTTTGCTGTCTTATTTTGATCTTTATGCTGCTCATTGTGTTGAATACTGTAAAAGATATTACATTGCATTTTGCATTACATTTACACTGGTCGGTGTGATTTTAGTATTGTGATGTATAATGAGGTATCATGGCAAAGCACTTGCTAGCAAGGCAGGTTCAAAACATTTCTTAAATTAGTTATGCAACAGATGAACACTGTCCTCAAATCACTTTTCTCCTTTAGCAGCCCATTAGCTTTAGCCTCACTGATGGAATATGGATCATTTAGGTTCAAACATTGATGGTACATTTTTAAGAATTTAACGATGCGCTTTAATTTTCCACTCTGCATAACAACACATACATCTTGTCACATTAGGCCCAATCTAGACTAAGTTCTTTGGGGAAATAATAATTAATAAAGCAATCTCAGGCTGTGTTGTGCTTTGAAATACTATCTTAGCAAGTATAGCAATGATTGCATACTAATTTTCCACCTGACAGGAAATCACTATGCAGTCCACTCATGCTGTGCTTTTTCTATTATCCCGATGCTACTCTATATAACACTTACTTGCTTTCCTGTCTGTATTTAGAGGTTCAGCAGGATCCTGGCTGTTAGATTGTTTCAGGGGTCTGCCTTTTTCAGTCACTGCTACAATTTCCCAGTGTCAGTTGCCTCTGATATGTGCCAATAGTGAATGCCACAAATGGGCTTGTCTACCTATGAAACTACTCTTCTTCTTGCTCATTTATTCTGTTATTCTATTGTTGTCCTAAATATTGAGATAGCAGTTCTAAATGATGCGTCCATGGATATTTTCTGTTTCAACCAAGATATGTGGGGAGTGCAATAGCCCATGTACATTCTAGTCTTGATTTTTTTCCATTTCCAAGGTGTGAAACAGCAGTGGGCATGACATCACATTGGAAGATGCTCTTGCATTAAATCACCTGTGTACCTGATTTTGAGTTGGCCTGTTGACCTCCAGAGGGCCTTAAAATTCCTGATCAGTCCTTCTTTAGTTTTCACTGACCTTGTTTAATACCAGGCACATGGGTGAAGTTATAGCTTTGCTGTAGTTTACAGCTTTGCTGTAGTTTACAGCTTTGCTGTAGTTTATTTTGGAGTTTAAGGTGACTGCTCAGGTAGCTAATCCCTCTGTTATCTTGCCATATTCTTAGATATGCTAAAACCAAAAGAGGTTTCATGAGAAACAAAGAAAGTATGACCAACTACTGTGAGGAACAATGTCAAAGCCACTTTTCCCAAAGCACAATCCATTTCCTCCGGCAACATTTAGAGAGAGAGAAAAGAGAGAGAGAGAGAGAGAGAGAGAGAGAGAGAGAAATGCTTGTTGGATAATGATACTACAGTCCCACCTGTGTTTATGTTGATGTGCAGGTGTTTATATGCTGGTGCATGTGTGCGCTTGCAAAAGCAGTTGATTCTATTTACAATTTTCTATTTTGAATGTTGTTCCAGAAATAAAACCGAAAAAGGGAGAAAAGATTATATAGAAGGTGCAAAAAGCAATGTTTGCATGTTAGCATGCAGGCACACGCACATGGTCACATCATAGGATTAACAATGTTTTATGTTGGTATGGAAGTGCATTATGTTGCATATATTTTTATTTTTGTGTGTGTAAATGTTTTTGTTTGAAAAGAGCTAGTAAAACTGTGAAGGAATAACAAAAGCAGTGTGCTTTTGGCATACAGCATGCCACACAAGAGCCGTCTCTCTGTCTGTCTGTAACAACAATATTTGTCCTTAGATATTTCAGCTACCGTTTGTCAGCCCAGCATCAATGTTCTATAAAAAAGGTTGTTTTTGATGGTCTGACAGTATATGCATAAACAAAATTTCTATGCCAAAACTCACTTCAAAGGTAGTGCATTTATCACTTTCAGAGGATAACAGCCTCCAGCTGCTTCTGGTACATGAAGCTGCAGTATTCTTGATAAGTTTCCATAACAAGGACAGCTATTTAATTGATTTTGTTTACCGCACTCTTCAATTTCACCTTTTCACTGTGAAAGTGTTAAAATAGATCAGGAAAATAGTCCCTTGCTTTGAGGCAAAATGTCACAATCTTAAACTCACAATGAAACAGAAGTTGTGATGGTCCTTACTTCTTTATAGTGACAGTCTACGTATAGTCTACGAGTGAAGCGGCTTCTGGAATGAAAAAATGAAGGGCGGGACTTGATTTAACCTTTTGGGAATTGATCGGATTGTTGAAAGTTGGAGAGTAAAAAATTGTGTATTAGACAGTCAAGGAGGTTAATGTATTTGATTAAAGATTAAGAAAAAAATTTTTTTAATTAATGACATGGTTAAATCATTACACTGCAATATTTATTTACATTTATTCATTTGGCAGAGGCTTGCGACTTACAGTGAATTCAATGTATACATTTTTTTTAATCAGCATTCCCTGGGATCGAACCCACAAGCCTTGCGCTGCTAACCTAATGCTTTACCAGTTGAGCTACAGGAAGGCTGTTCCAAAAAATACATGGTGACCATAAAACCTTGCATTTTTTATTGGCCTACAGTATAGGGTTTACAATGTCTAGGTGTCAAAAATCACTTTATAGGACTAAGTTTATGACAGAAAGTAGCAAACATATAGCCTTGGAAATGTGAACCATTGCCTCAACTAGTCCTGGCTAAATTGATCCTGGTCAATTTAATTAACCCTTGGTTTTCATCCATAGTCAACTATTAGCATAAAATGACTATAATTGAACATCTGTTGGTGAAAAGCTTGTAGGTGTACGAAGCACTGTGATTAAAGCTACCCTAGTTAAATTTGATTTGCATACGGAAACAGCTGATTAAGGACATCACAAAATACCCTCGTGTTTCACCAGCATGTCGAATTGTTCTATTTAAAGTAGATGCTTAATTAAGTAAACTGCTTTTATGGCTCCCTTATTCCTCTCAGGTAATTCGCAGCTGGTGATGGAGATGGTTTCTCCTCCTCTTCCTCTCAGCAGCGGGGCGGGAATCATTCCAGCAGGTTTCTATAGTGGAAGCGCATCGCGCGCAGCAACAGCAGCACTTCCCTGGCGCGAGCGCAACGGGAAAATAGCACCAAGTTTACTCAGAAAAAAACTGTGTGTATATGTGGTTCTGGATCTTTCATCGTTTTAAACTGTTTTTCTTTTTTCTCTAAATTCTTCTTAAAGACAATTTAGAGTTTCTCCTGAATCAAGTGCGGGGAAAGTTTATCCCGTAACAGGTGAGACATTTCTATTATTTGTACAGTGGAGGAAATGCTTTAAAATTCAGGTGTTAAAGACGAACAATCTAATTATTGTGGATGTTGTTACATGATACGTTTGAATATGACAAAGCGATGTTTTTTGTATAGCCTCTAAAATATTACAGTTTTACACATCTTTTGGTACTAATGTTTTCATTTAGATTGCATTTAACTTTGCATAGGTAATAATAAATAATAATAGTAATAATAAAACGATGCATTATCCACCTTTATTATAGTTTTTTAATATATTTTTATAGTTATTTGTAGTATTGTTATAGTTATTTTTATAGTATTTGTAGTTAGTCAATGTTTATGCTCAAGGTATCTGTTAGTCACGGTTTCTCGTGATGTAAAGTTAGTGTATGTCCATAATAACCTACATGAATCGAATTTGGTCACTTGTTAAAAGTGCACAACAGGCGATGTAAACAGACATTGGTTTTGAATTAAGTTTTTCACTTCGTCTGCAGTGCAATTTCTTCTAACAGCAGTTGTCAGTTTAGTAGCGCGGTCACTAACACGCTGCTTTGTGTAGCGCGGTCACTAACAGGCTGCACAACGCTGTGACATTTATGGGGCATTATTGCCAGTAGGGGACAGCACATCTTAGTGTGGCTAAATAAGTCACTGCGAGCACTTAAAATACAGCATTACAGCCTAGTTATCCAACAGATCAATTAAAGGAATAAATAATTTTAAAAGGTATCATTAATATATGGGTAAATGATTTGGTAAGTTTTATTTATTTGTTTGCTTTTGTTGTATGATTGACTATAAAAAAATTGGGAATTGTGAAGAATGTTAGTGTAAATATTTAGCACAGTGTTATATTTTAAGTTGCTGAATTTAACTTTTGCCATAATCCACCTGTTTGGGTGTGGTAAGCTACCATTCATGATGTTGCACTGCCTAAAGTTGCATTGCATATCAGAAAGCTGGAATTCTCAAAATATTTTTAAAAATCTATTTCAAACTGCTGTAGTTAACTTGTACTGGGTGTCACCAAAGAGACTAATAGTGTTTTCTGTTCTAAAAAGAGAGACATTCCTCTAGTTTCTGTGCTGAATCTTATTTCTTTAGAGGAAAAGGTAGGTGCCATTAATACCGGAGAAGGGTTGGAGGGAAGATGCTGGAGAAATTGTCACTGGACATAGATCAGCTACTTACCGTATAGTGTAAGCTTACATTAACAGGACGGATGGATCAGGCTCCTTCCGAACTTGTATTCGGAACTTTATTAAGTGTTAGGAAATACAGGAAAAATGAAGTGGACAGCCATGGAACTCCATGGAGAGTTTTTGATCATATATCAGAGAGGATCAAAGCCACTGGAGTGTCCTTGAATGCTGAAACTTTGAATTAAACACTCTATATCTTTAATGACGCAATACAAAGTCTTGATATTAACTCATGTTGTCTGTCGCTATGGTTACAAGCAAGGTTACTCAAGGTAATCACAAGTTAAAGATGCAGATTGACTTTGGTTACTTAATCATACAGACACTCTGATCCACTCATATCATTTCCTGAGAAATTTCAGTTTGACTTGTTTTTCCACAAAAACTTCAGATGCTTGGCTTTACTGAAAGCAGATTACGATGGCAGATGAAATATCTGCTGGTTTGGAAGATTTTATGTGCAGGCATGAGATTTGCATTTGTATGAATGTCACAGCCCAATGTTCAGTGATGACTTCAAAGTTCAAAATATTAAGCAATGCATAGATAGCTTTGAAATACGTTTTTATTTCTTTTTAAAAGGTTAGAATTATTATAGAAAATTTATTGAAGATTATGTAGCTATTCTGGAAAACTGTTTTAAATTGTAGAATCAGTGACTACTTTAGACTATTTGAATAGGAAATAGTAGGATTTGAATAGGGATTAATGCCAATAGTTTGCATGCATAACCACAGAAAATGTTGAAAATTACCACAGAACATTTTGCCATAATTTAAGATCAGACATTGTGCCATAGTAGCTGTCTCATTGGCATTGTTCTTGTGTCATTGCATGGAACAAATGTCTGCTAATGCCATTTGCAATAATACCAGTCTGGTTGTATGCAGATGTTTTGTCAAACAGTCAACTGCAAAATTATAAAATCATGTAGTGACAGAAATCTTCTCTAGCCCATGTCTCTTGTGTGTGTGAGATTCATGCTTCATGGATCACTGTGTGGGAGTAAGTGGTTGTGAACTTTTAACTGTCCCAAGACACAAGTAACTCAGATGCAGCATGCATAAGCTATGTCGGCACATTTCTGATATTGCTTCATAATCCTGAGAGAGCAGGATTAAATAGTTTTTTCCTAATATATGAATCCAAATTATTATCTTTTTACAGCATTTTTTAGAACTGCAGTAACATTTTCTACAGTAACTGAATAAGAGAAATTATTAAGATAATATAGAACTGTAGCACAAAACATGGTCACCTGATTCAAACTCTGCATTTAGTGACTTTAATAATAATGACTGTTGCCATTAACATGTATTAGCATCTTAAAAGCATCTCAATGTTTCTGAGCTGTTTTAAATATAAGAAAATAAACTTTCTTATAATTCATTTGCCCTGTTTCAAAGCAAGAATGGAATGTAGTGTAGGTGTGAAAATGGGACCTGCTAAACAACTTTGAAAAAAGATTATCATCTAGCAAGTCAAATGCACATTTATGTATTTAAACACTGAAAAGCCTGACACAAAGTTGCATTCATCAACCAATGTTTATTGCTTACTGGATATAATAGATACTGGATATCTAATCAGACACCCTCTTTATAAATGTTGAATAATACCTAATAATACATATTTGCTATCATTTCACCCATTTAAAATGATGTTCAATGCTGTGAACACTGAATAGAAAAAAACATTTAAAATAAAAGTTTTCAGGGTCTCCAATGATATTAGTTTAAAGTCATTATTGCTAAAGTTGTGAATTACTGGGTGTAATCATTTTATTTATTTAGAAGACCTTAAATAAAATATGTGTATTAGAAGTATTTTCCACATTGAATAAACTTCTTAATGGCAAAGTCTTACAAGTTGACTTACAATGTCCAAGGATGAAAGTATTGTGCAGCACTCATAACTTTTTGATTTTCAGCAATATATGAATGTGAGTGTATTGCTTGTTTGAACAGAAAAGCTATGGGAAGATAACAATAGTGATGCTCCTACATGGCTTTTCTATTATTTAACCCTTTCCTTTTTTTTACAATTGCTACTTAAATATTCACAACACAAAAGCCATTTTTTAATAAGAAAACACGGTAGTTGAAATGGGTGGTGTACAATTTTGAGTGTTAAACCCATCAAAATTTATAACTCAGTGGATATCTGCTCAATCTGTCAGCTGATATATAAGGCCAGGGAAGGTCACATCCTTCAGAATGTATGGCAACGTGGATTACGTCATCTCTACAATAATATAGAGTGATCTGAAGGAGAAAAATGAATGTCAAAACAGACCATAAATTACTGCTGCATGGTCATTTATATGCACATATGAAATGTTGATCACAAGTTGGAAGTTGACAGTTTCAGGTTAATTGCTTGCTGTATGTTTCACAATAGGTTTCTGAGCATTTTAACCATTGTCCTGCACTGATGAAGGTTTTGTGCCAATAATTCTATTTAACAACACAAGTTCATTAACACACTGTCTCATTTGAGTCTGTCGATAAATTAAAAATGTATAAGTCCTTCATGAGTTTGTGCCACAATGTATTTGTAGAAAAAACACTGTTGTCTCATATCAGGAACCAGTCAAGGTGAAGGTGAAACTGACAGTAAATGCACATGAACTGAACCTTGAACTGTATCCATGTTCAGACTGAATCAGACACTTCATCAAATTCCTTTGAAGTGTGATAAGAGTTCAACATGAATGATGAGTATTAGGCTGGTGTGGCATTTCACTTCTGAATTTATAACTACATTCAATTAAAATGTATGTAATGTGTAGTCATTTTCTAATTTATGTTGAACTGGCATGAACTCCTTTACCTCATTTAAAGTGTGTCCTCTAAAAAATCTGTTTACTACAGTAAGAACTGTATATATTGTTTTGTGTACACTGATATTGTTTTTGCCTTATTATTTACACTATTCTGTCAAGCAAATACCAGTGTTTATATGGCACATTTTTGTGCTTTACAAGCCTTATAACATATTTAAGTCAAAGAAAAAGTAACTCATTTGTGTTCCGCTCTCCACTAGTAATCTACATGCACACATGATGGGATTTCCCTTACATAAAGTGACTACAATTTCAATTATTTACAGCCTCCCATTTTAGTGTCACAAAGCACAAACAATCACAAAAGACAGTTATGGTAGATAATGGATTAGGATTTATACTATAAAAAGCAGCCTGCATGTTAATGTGCTATATTGTGCATAAAACAGGAGGAACATTTGGCAAAGCAGTTGGCAGCAGAAACAGTACTTGTGGAAATATTCTCCTTACAATAGTGTGAAATATATGCTGTTTTGCCAATAGCAGCATCACACAAGATTGTATTTTTATTCAAAGACCTAATTACTGCTATACCTTTGTCTTGCTCACATACAGTTGGTTGTTTTTAATGTTTCTGCATGTATGTTCCACAATAAAACCTATTGTCCACAGTTCCATTCATTCACATACTCTTCTTCTCTCTCTCCACAGGTAAGGATGGCATTGACACTATTAGACCCCAACACCACTGCATCATCTACGTTCTTCTCCTCTTTAGACAATGTCCACAACATCTCAGGGAACTCCACCTCCTCTCGTCCATACCGGTATCCAAACGTGACCTATGTGGACTTCTACCTTCATGAACCCTTGGTGTCAGCTATCTTTATATTGTCCTACCTTCTCATCTTTATTGTATGCATGGTGGGAAATGGGGTGGTGTGCTTCATCGTGCTGAGAAGCAAGAACATGCGCACGGTCACCAATCTTTTCATTCTCAACCTGGCCATCAGTGACCTGCTGGTTGGCATCTTCTGCATGCCCACAACATTGGTGGACAACATCATTACAGGTGAGGGTCATGCTGTAATGCAATTGAAACCAAATATTTTTGATAAAGAACTACTATATTTGTTGAATGAATGAAACCTGCAAATGTATTAGTTTACAGCACAATGACAAAGTAAATATTATTATTTTGTGCGATGACCACTGCATAATTTTCGTCCAGATATTTAGAAGTAACTCCACAGTTACAGCGGTACTAAGTAACACCAATTGCTTTGAAATTAGTGAGTGCATCATATACAGTATCTTGTACATCATTTGCAGTATCATCTACTGTATCTACTGCTGTGACATCATTTCTCAGGTCTCTTCTGTCAAGACAAATAGTGACTGTTTGCTGTGAAACCTTTAAGTTGTATGAGCAAGATCCCAAATTAGATCCGGGTGCTAATTAAGCCAAACACACAGCAGTTGAGTTTCCGGCATCAAAAATAAGTGTTGATGTGTTCAGTACTGACATATTAAAAACGTTAATGAATGACCTTACCATTGATATATAACAACAACCCCCCTTACAAAATAATGTATTTATGAGTACTGTACAAATTAGTGTGGATACCTTTATATGCATTTTATACTAATTTTATCAGCTTTTCAAGAGGATATAGGCTCATGTATTACGTAACCAATCATGGATGAAATTGTATGCAATTTGTAGCCAATCAAATACACTGAACAAGCTCTTCCTGAACACCCTGAAACTGTCCTATTCATCTACATCACAGAGAAGGCAATTAAATTCAACAGGATTTTGTTCTGAAAGGAGTACTGTACCTTTTGCTCTGTGGCTTCTTAGAACAGGAATGAATTTTTTTCCTTGGCTACATCCTCATTTCTTTCATCTGGTTACCATGCAATCATTACAAACTTTGAAAACCTACAGATTGTGCTTATCCATCAGAGAATCTACAATCACAATCACTATGGACCTCATGGAGCTGTCTGGAACACTCCTGTAATCCTGCACACCAGGATGTGTTTCCCGGGAGCCTAACCAAGCTTCTAATCAGTAAACGGGAAAAACCAACCATTTTTGATGAGCAAATGAATGCTGAAATAGACTGAAGAAATGATAAATTACAGTGCAAAAACAGCAGAATGAAATGCTTTAAAACCAGTTTGATCTTCCGATGTTTAAAAGCACAGTGAAAGATCTGAGGGCTTTTGATCAATAGACTTAAATAGAACATGTAAGAAATAACTCTGGTTCATATGTAATGTTAGCAGTGTGACATCACTAAAGAACATACCATTACTGAAATACATTCTTTGTTTAAAACTTTTATTCAAACTTAAGTTCACAACAGAACACTTGTGATGAGGAAAGAATGTTCTAAAATAGACAAGAGGAACCTGATGCTGATTAGAGTCAAGCACGATCATCAGCGACAGATGGATCAGTGAGCAGATTACAACAACAACATGGTGCTTCCTGCTCACTCCTTCCCTGCATTGGATACTGCCAAAAGTGAACCACATTCTCTCGAACCTCATTGTAGTAATTGGATGCACAGATTTAACAATTACATAACTGCAATAAATACCAGCAGGGATACAAGATTCAAAGCACTTCATATTCATCTGGAGTGAAAAGATACATGACATTTACAACATACTTGCCAGACAGCAGATGCAAAAAAACATGAAATATGAAGGGTATATATTAAGAAACGCAATGCAAAAGCCAGGGGAAAATTTAGATGCGTACCATACAAGGCTTTTACGTGGCGCTTGCAAAGAACTGTGACTTTGCAGATACTGACAGAGAAATCAAAGCACAAATTATTCAAAGCTGCACATCCTCCAGACTTTGCAGGCATTCTCTGAGAGCCCGATTTGTCTCCACAAGATCTCCTAGAACACAGTAGGCCCCTTAAATTTTCAGAAATACCAGCATCTGGCTTAGAATGCTCAAAGATATCCGAACAGTGAGAAGTCACGATCAAGTATGGAGTGCAGAAATTGTGAAAGTATTTTTATCCCAAAACTTTGTCCAGCAAAGCCTTGGAAGTTGTAAGGCGTGTGGAACACCTAAACACGGCTTCAAAGTGTGCTGCTCCGGGCACAGAGGACCACCATCCTGCAGAGTTTAGTTCCAACCCTAATCAAACAGCCCTGCCTTTACCTTTCAAGTAAAGCTGAAGACCTTGATTAGCTTGTTCAGATGTGTTTGATTAGGGTTGCAGCTAAACTCTGCAGGAGAGTGAACCTCCATGACCGAAGTTAAATATCCCTGATCTACAGCCAAACACAGTCAAGTCACGAAGACTTGTGCAAGATAAATAACAACACATACTTCATAAGGTCATCAGGCATGTTTTGCTGTTAAAACCACTAGGACTGCTAAGCTACCTCAAACATACATTAAACTGAACAACACAAGCATACCAGTGTTTATCTATTTGAGAGCTGCTTCTGTGAATGTCTTAAGTAAAAGTATATGCAATCCCTGCATCAGCCACCAGAACTTCAGCCATCTAACATTTAAATATCATTTTACGGTTCCAAGCACACACCTTCTATCCTGGGTACACTGACCTGTCACATACCAGCACATCCCATGGAACTTTTAATGTGACACCTGGTGACAGCTGCTCTGCGTTTAGCCACCAAACAGCCAAAGAGCCGAATCTCATTAAAATACTCACATCTCTTTTCACACCAGCAGCACTGTAGCAGACAAGCTGCTGGACAAACAACCATAGTTATTCCAAGGCATGAGAAAATGTGGTGTGGATGGCAGTTATACCTCCAAACCAAAAGACCCAGACAACTTAGGATAATGCAGTAGGCATGTGTTACTATTGTATGTAAACGTCAGCTTGTACCAAAAAACAGGTGTTCAAACAAGGAGTTTAACTGTGTTCTCAAAGTTAGACTAAACATAGATGCCATCAGCCCGAACTGTATCCCAGCAGCAGACATACAACATTCTCAACACATTGTGGTCTTAGGAGTACCTTAACTTTGAATACATTATTTCCTCTCCTGCAGAGGTATTTCA
>JAZGTK010018244.1:0-11924 GCA_036877625.1 Ambastaia sidthimunki
TTGGTATTTAGCTTAAATGTTCAGCTGTAAACGTTGGTCTTTGAACAGGTAACCACATTCTGCCAGATGAAGACTTGGCTGCCTTTCATTGGAGTTTGTTAGGCCCAGAACACCCGCTTGCCTCACTCAAGGTGCACAGTTGTAATTTGAAGCAGTTTATGGTGTTTTTAGTCTTCCATAATTATGGTATATTATATAATCTATTAAGGCATCCTTGAGCTTCAGGCTTTCAGCTAAACTTTTAACCATTTAAGCCATTCTTTTTGTCACACATTTTTTTGTTTCTTTTTCTGCTCAGGTAAGGGCTCATCAGTTAGTTCTCCCTCCCTGTGAGGTTGTTATCAAGGCTGTATCTGAGTATGTGGCATCCATTAAAGATCTCGGAAATTTGGATTCGGTGGCCAAGGATGTTTTTAAACAGTCACAGGTGAAGCATGGCAGCGATCATGTTATTTTCATCCACTACTATTGCTCTTGTAAATCGTTCTCCATGTTGTCATCTTAAAACCCACTTCATCATAGCTCTTTTCTTATTTCCAGTCTCGAACTGAAGACAAAGTCGAGAGGTTTAAGAAGGCAGTGGAGTATTTTTCTGTGGCCAGTAAACCAAGACCTCTCTCCATGGGACCTTCTCCTTACCTCTGTAGGTATAATGTGTTGTTTGCTGACCATGCCCAGTATTCATATTGCACCTTCAGAAGACCTTAGAAGATAAAGTTTGACATCAGATTAAAGATTGCTTTGTTGGTGTCTTATTTTCTACTGTCGTTTGTTGTCATTTGCAATATTTATTTGGTTTCCTGTAGTTCCAGGCTTTGGGCCTAGTCAGTTTGGTGGACCTCTAGGCCACATGGGGGCAGTGCAGTCTGGAAAAGCTCAGGTATTCAGAGAAATGTCATGCTTCATTGAAATGTATTGCTTCAGATTATGGTTTTAATTTTGACAAAATTAACACATTTCTAACATTTCCATTTTGCTGTTCTTAACAGTTTGGTCCACCACAGATGGCAGGTGTTAAGGTGCCTTATCCAGGTGGGCTGTATGGACCCAGCCCTGCTACTGGTCCTGCCCTTTTATGCCAGAACCCCACTCAGCCTCTGCAGGACTGTAACGATTCACTAGTTGGGAAAATGGGCTTTGCTGATTGGTCTGCTCCATATGATTCCTCTCAAAGTGGCAACCGACAGCCCAATCATCACGCAGCTGCTCCCACAGGCCCCTCCCCTTCTTCATCATCGTCTTCAGATGGGGAAGAGCAAAATGACACCAGCACTAAGTGAGTCCACATCATGCCTCTGCATGCACTTGTAGACCTATCCTGCACCTTGTACAAAATCTGTGTTAATTATATCACGTTCTACCTGTTCGTTAGCTGTCACATATGGAGAATAATGTGAATTAACTTTCTGTCTTAGTCATTTGGCTGACAAGTCTTCAAGATGGGAAGATCCCTGTGGACAGGGAGGTGGAGCCTCTGGGGACGGCCACCATGGTAATGGAAGTGGCTCGTCCATCCCATCATTGCTGTCCATGCCAACACGCAGTCACATGGACATCACAACTCCACCCCTTCCACAGGTCAGCGCTGAGGTGCTGAGAGTGGCAGAGCACAGACACAGAAGAGGTCTCATGTACCCACAGATTTACCACATACTGACCAAGGTATTACAATCACACAGCATGTGTTCATACCATTTCATATCACTTCATTGTTACCTTTGTTGGATTGTGTGGTAAATCTAATTTTATTTGTTAAGTGCTGATAAAGTATGTTACATTCACCACAGCCTGTGGGCAAATAGCTTAAAATTATGTAAACTCATTATCTATGCTAATTAATTCATTAGAGTAAATTAAAGAATAATATATAGTACTAAAAATAGCAGGAATCACATTTTTATGAATGGTTTCACCATTAGGACATTCTTGCTAGCAACAGTATTGTAATCTCCGTACTGTCTGTATTGTCAAATAAATATTATCCCTAAATTTGATTAATCAGCATCTTATGTAATTTAAAATATTATACAAATATTTTTGTCAATTGACAGTCCTAGATTAAAATAAAAGTGGCAAATGCCCTGTAAACCTATTTAATGCATAAAAGCAACTAATAATATCCGCCAGAGTTCCTGTCTCTCACTTACTCTCTACTTCTCACTTTCTTTATATCACCTCTCAGGGGGAGATGAAAATGCCAGTGTGTATAGAGGATGAGTGCAACCCAGACCTGCCTCCTGCCTCTCTACTTTTCCGTTCTGCCCGCCAATATGCCTACGGGGTGCTGTTCAGCTTTGCCGAGACCCAGCGGAGGCTGGAGAGACTGGCCATGCGCAAACGCAGTCCAGTTGACGGTGAGAGGAATGGAAAGCTGAAATACAGTATAGATGAATCTACTCATTGGGACTACTAGAAGAGGGATCTAGTAGAAATAGTTAGAAAATAGAAATAGTTTGTCTTTGGGATAGTGACAGACTTGGGTGCTAATTTTCTGTGTGTAGATCAAGTATGGGAAAGTAGTTGCCTGTCACGCTGTATTCAGCTATTTTTTACTGTTAGTGTTGTAGAAAAACTGTTACTATATATTTTATATATATAGTACTATATAGAAATACTATATGCTAAATACTATACTATACTTATACTATATGTATATTTTAATATAGTGTAATACTATATAAAGAGATATTATATAGTGTTAAAATAGTATATACCGATATAGTCACAGGATTCTGAGTGCTTTCTTACTAGTATTATCTTGCTGTCATACTAATTCTAGTTTAGACCTATTGCGTAATGTCTGAATACTAAGAATAATCGGTATTGTTTTATTTCTGTATGACTCCACAGTGCCCCCAGTGATTGTGAAGGAGTGGTGTGCCAGTAAAGCTAAATCTGCCCTGACCCCAGAGCTTGTCCAAGCCCTGTGTTTTCGCGAATGGACGTGTCCCAACCTGAGGCGGTTATGGCTGGGCAGAGCCTCAGAGGACCGCAGCCGCCGCACTCGAGCCTTCCTGGCCTGCATGCGCTCCGACTGCCCCGCCCTGCTAAACCCAGCCTGTGTGCCATCCCACCTGCTGCTCATGTGCTGCGTGCTCAGGTAGCCACGCCCCATGACATGATGACATCACAAAATATTGTATGGCAGGATTGGTTCTTTACTCTTACTGTATATTGGATAATAAGCTTAGCAGTAAAAATAAGCAGTTCCACATATATTGAACAATTAAGTATTTTGTGTGGTCACAGGTATATGATGCAATGGCCGGGGGGTCGAATTCTTCAACGCCATGAGCTTGATGCCTTTTTGGCTCAAGCTGTCTCCAACCAGCTCTATGAGCCTGACCAACTTCAGGAACTCAAGGTAAGTCGAGTACCAGTAACGTATTTTATTAATCGACAAAATACTTGTTTCTGATTGGCCAGTCACAACATTCCGCAATTAGTTATTGACCGCTGTTATTATTAGTTATTATTAATAACCGCTGATACTGGTAACTGGTTATTCAGGTGCTGAGTCATCTTCACCTATACTACTACTGTGTTCAATGTATTACTTCGCTCTGATAATAATAATGATGTAATCAAATATCTTAAATCAGTATTTATTGCCTAACTGTTTTCTATTTAATACAAACATTTAAACACTGGTTCCAGGTGGAGAAGGTGGATAACCGTGGGGTGCAGCTGGCCTCTTTGTTCATGAGCGGTGTGGACACTGCCTTGTTTGTGAATGACGTATGTGGACAGCCCCTGCCATGGGACCACTGCTGCCCTTGGGGCTTTTTTGATGGGAAGTTGTTCCAGAGCAAGCTAGCTAAAGCCACCAGAGACAGAGCCTCCTTACTTGACATGTGTGAAGGCCAGGTAACAAACTTAAAGGCACAGGTGCAGCTAATTTCTTTTTGGCTTTAGTTCCTGAAAAAGTCTGCTGGTCTATCTCTGCAGGAGGAGCTGGTTGCCAGGGTGGAGAAGATGCGGCAGGCCATTCTGGAAGGCATTAATTTTTCCCGACCGCCTCCCCCACCTCCACCAATGCCACCCCCTGCATTCCTCCCCCCTGCTATGGTGCCCCCTTTTTACCCCCTACATCATTTGTACCCTCCTCGCCCCCTGGGCTCCATGCCACCACCACCTCACCACCCCCACCATCAGCACCGGCCCAGGGCCTTCCCAGGTTTGACCCCTGATTTATCTGCTCTTCAATATACTAATATATAGATACACTATATAAATATAGAGTTTGACATAGTTTAAAACTGACTTTTCTTTTAGGAATCCAGTCTATACCTCCCCAGGGTGGCAAGCTGGAAATAGCTGGCATGGTTGTTGGTCAGTGGGCTGGGAACAAACCACTGCGTGGCAGAGGGGGGTTCAACATGCAGGTGGTGTCAGTAGGAGGGAAAGGGTGAGTCCATTCTGTGTCAATAAATAGATGACATTTCGCTGTATAAATAACAGTCCTTACTGGATGAATTTACAGAATGTGCACATGGGATGGTAAGATTTATAGGTGTTTTTTGTGTAATAGCCTTTTGTTTGTAAATGCTGTGACTTAAAAAAGCCAAACTGACACTAGTTAATAGCCTTATTTTTTTGGCTAACAATGTTTCACAAAATAGTGGTGCGTCCCTAACAAATGCATTGATTATGTGTTCTTTGTCAGTGGCTGCACTGTTTTTACTATTGTTTTTTGACTTTGTCCTAGAAGGGGTAAAGAGGTGATGTCGAAAGGAAGGGGAGTGAAGAAAATCACCACCAACAGAACACAGGTAACACAACTTTCCCACAAATATGTTTGTTCATCCCATTTTGAAAAAGGAAATTTATTTGCTAACCCCTTCATGTTTCTTATAGACTCTTTCCTCATCACCTCCCTCCTCGAGCCCCCCAAAGCTCAACGAGGAACCTAAAGAAGTGGGGCGGCCTGCTGGACCCACGGAGGCAACAGGGACTGTATCGCAGCAGCTGAACGGCAGCTCTTTAGGAAGCGCCACCGGTCAAGCCCTTGACCTGCCACCACTGGCCCAGCCAATCCAGTGTGCCTTAGCCAGCAGAGACAACCAGTCAGGAGATGGGGTGGAGGTAGAGGTCCCTTGTTGCCTTGACGACTGCCCATCAGATGGTGCACTACAGAAAGAGGAGTAATTACACCCCATAATGTAATAAGAACAAGAGTGTGAGAGGGAACGATCTAAGGTTGACTGCCTTTTCCTTGCAAAATTAAATATTTAGGGCACAGTAGCCACTTTGTGTTATCATAATATGATTTATGACGCTACACGTGCTGGAAACAACAGGTGGACAGTGACAGGAATGCGGTCCGCGTCACCTTACGAGTCGGTTCTGGTTTAAAACCTAGCAAGTTTAAATCACAACCCTCGACTGCACATCACCCTGAATCTACAGATTCTGGACCTCATCCTTTCCACTGGCCAATCAGTGTTGTAGCATTGTGATTTTTTTTTAGACACTTAGTACACATGTGGTGACCTTATATGTATGATTGCCTAAAATGGCTACCGAAGGCCCTTATTTCCCAAAGTATAGTTAAAAATTTACCCACTCAGAACACTGTTGCACCATGTTAAGTAGCACAGTAGCACCCTGCTCTAAAGTTTCCACCACACAGCAATGAATTACACTATTTAAACCCTTACTATACCTGCAGTGCACAATAGGGAAGGATTCAATGACAACACTGCCCTGAATACAGTAGAAGATTGAAAACCGATGGAAAACACGGGTTGATATTTGTATGTCACAGCGTGCATTCACACACACATGGTAGTCGCTTTTTCTTTTGGCCATTCACTAAACCGAAGGGAGAACTTCATGAGAAGTTGCCGTTGTCTTTAACAAGGGTCATGGAAAGCCCTTGAAGTCCAGGCTTAGAGAGCTTTGAGAGAAATATGTCTGAGAACCGTGTATAAGCGAAGATGAGCGAGAACAATTGAATGTCCCTGAGAGTCGGACGGTTTGCACTTAGCATTGCAATAGCTCTGTAGCTTTTTTCCTACATAGATATGTGACTATCTTGTCAGCTTCTTTGAGCCCCTTTAGAAATAGCAAACAGCAGATTAACTCAATCTTTCATCTATTAAAAGTTCTAAATAAAATCTTTAAAGCACCTTATGCCCGAGGTTATAGATATGCAAGCTCCTCCCATTAATGAAGAAATGCCCTTGAAAATTGATTGTATTACAACTTAAAGCACTTAATGTTATTTATCCTAAAAAGATAGATATGCGCTATATAAAGTAATTTGGTTAATTTCTTTTTAGTAAACTTTCAAAAGATTAACTGCCCCTATAAGCTTTCACCTTGCGTGTTGTTTACCAGTATGACGTACAAATTCGCACCAGCCCGTCTGAATGTGAGAAGAGAGTGCGTTCTAATCTGCACTTTGTTTTAAACGGTAAACACACTGGGTCGCCCTCGAGCCAAGATAAAGATAGAGGCTTCTGCTGAAGTTAGAGAAGCAAAACGGTGTGTTCAGAGAGAACCGTGATGCTGTTTGTATATAGACCCAAATGTACGTGATCCCGTTACGTCACATCCAATGATGTGATTCAGAGGGGTGATTTTATCAGTGGTCGAGAATGCACACAGTCCTTCAGACAGACCTTAAAGAACCTCCATCTGACATTTTCTGTCAGCTTCACAGAAAGCTTTTGTTTTATTTTGGTTTCTCGCCCTCCTGTTGTTCACATCTTCTCTGTGCCTTGTGCATGTGTCGTTTTTTTGAGCATGTGCATTCTCCCACTATAGCTAAAATCATTGAAGTTTTTGTTCCATTTGAAATAATTGAAAGTAATTGCTGAACAAACCTTAGAATCACCTTCTATTGTGAGAAAGTCATATAACAAAAGTGTCTGTCTCTGGACTGTTCGTGACAGTAATCTCTCATCTAGTCTTGTTTTTGTGACAGTCCTATGTCATGCACTTCTGTGTAACACAGAGATACTCTGTTAGGGCAAATGGGCTTTTACAAAAGAAAATGAAAGCCCCACTTGTCATTACATTGACCATTTGTCATCAGACGGTTAGAAAATTATCTTATTTACATTTTAATGTTTTAAATCCATTTTTAAAAACCTCTGAACCAATGATTTGTTGGATGTAACGAATGAGAATTTAAATGTAAGAATAACTAATACATGCGAGAGGTATTTCATTTTATCATCATAGTTTAAAATGTACAATTGACATTTTCAAGATTACATCACAGCTTTCTATGAAGTCATAAGATGCACCTTATTTTGTTAAGATAAGTTGATAAATAATATTATATTTAGTGCCACTAAAAATATATTGAAAGCTCTTTAAATCAGATTATGAAAGACACCCATTATAGCTATGTCTTTATGTATATTCTGCAAATTTTCACTTTTGAGAAACCTTAGACAGTTACCTGTCAACACGATATTAAACTTCACATTTGAAGTTTGTCAGAAATATCGCATCAAGTGTGACACAAACCAAGTTTAAATTCATATTTCCAAAAGGAAAGTGAGTTTTTTAGTGTCCGAATATGTGACAATAATGGACACACCGGACAGACTTTAAGCCAAGAATAGTCTTGATCTTAGCACGACAGGTAGTATTTTTGAACTAATATGGTACACTGTCATGCAGCTTAGAACATTTTAAACCTTAACTTTAGGTTGTCACATTTTATTACATGTTAAGTACAGTAGTGCTAGTTTTCAAGAGAGGATCTCCAGCATGTTAGTGTATATGAACATGCCTACAGAAACATACCCAATAATGTTAACACACATGAAACTTTCAGTAGATCATTTTAAAACCATTCAGTCAGTTTTCCGTCTGTGATTAAAAGCAGTTTTAGTTTCTATCAGTGTGTTTAATGTCATAGAATATCAGTAACTCCTTCACATTTAGTTATAAGTGTAGTCTAAGAAAGAAACAGCATAAACCGAATTATACAGACACACCAAATAAGATATAATCTCTCTCTCTTACACTCAATATCTCTATTGTTCCTGTAGAGACATCAGTATGAGGGAGAAGTAATAGTATACTCAGATTATGTGTTGTCCAGAGTGTTAATTTCTCTTGATTATTTGTCTTATTTGGTTACCCTCTTTTTCTCCTGCTTTGTTCTGCTTAAACTGTCATTTATTCATCATTTATAAAGAAACTCCTGGGAGTAAAATATTGACTTTTGAATATATACTGAAAAACAGTATGTGGTTAATATTTGTAGGAGAGAGATGTTCTGGAGATTAGAGTTGCATCAGTTTGCTCCAGATATTGGCCCAGTCTTGATTTCTAGGTTCTAATGTATAAGCATATGTCTCTTCTGTATTCCTAGTCAACTGTTCTGTTTTTATTCAGTCTTTATATTCTCATATATTCTTGCTCTTTTAACCCCTGCAACAGCTCCCCTTACCGTTTCATATAAAAAGTGAGAGATTTTAACTTCTATAATTAGTCTAATAATCTGTCTGTAAGTAATCTTAGACGAGAGTTGATAACATTTTCAACAGTGAACCAAGAAATTTACCATGTTTGGTTTCATTCAGTTGTGAAATTGTTTTACTTTTTTTAATGTTATTGCAACTGCTACTCCTTTGACCGTTGCTACATTTAGTATTAAATTTTGCTTAGCAGAGCTAGATAGTTTTAACTGTAACGATTGCAATTTTCCTCATCTCTATTTTGTATGGTATTGTTTCAGACCACTTCACCACTATGATGTAATTGTCACAAAAGCAATCTGTTAATTCTTTTTCATTATTGATTTCTGTCAAATTGAGTATTTTTAATCAAATGTTACTTACAAAATTCATCTGTGCATCCGAGTAATTTTCAACCATAGTAAATTTTTAGAAGCTACATTTTTAAAATTGCTTTTATTCTCTTTCTGGGTCTTGTATATATTATATACAGGTACATGTTGTCAATAACTAAAATATCAAAATACATAAAGGGGTCTGTAATGAGATACTAATGGAAGAAAATGTGACATTTACATCTTTTTGGTGAGCAGTGGCTAAATCTTGTATTGTCCAGTTTCATTGCTAAAATGATTTTTTTTCCTCTCAAGTGGAGCCTTGGACACAGCTCACGATTAACCCTAGAACACTTCATTAACACGCGTACATGTGTTGTCCCTCTGAAATATGTCTCTTTAATGGTAGTCATGAATAGGTTACTGTACTGTACACATACTGTAACCATATACACAACCACAAGCTATTTTGGTATAGAGTTTTGCCTGTGCATTCCTGTAGATTTGTGTCTGGACCTCAGATCTGATTCTTGCTTTATAATTGTTACCCCGTATTCTGGCTGTGTAGCCCTTCACTCCACAGGACCCCATATTTAATGTGATGTTGTCAGGTTTCAGTCCTAGTCTGATAACAGCAATGTGTTGTGTACAGTGGCCCACTGACAACCTACCAATTTTATCCTCATTGGTCTCCCACTGCTTTGTAGCATGTGGCCCTCCCCCCCATAGCCCCATGACCATCAAGTCGACCCATCCATTTGTAGGCAACACATTCTGTCATCTGTTCTGGAAAACGATCTGTTCATCAACACAAAAGCATTGATGCATGCATCAAGATCTCCAAAAGCTCCAAAAAACTTGTGAAGTGAAGGGTAAAGTTCATTATTATTGCTGTTATGGTTATGATTGTTATTAACAATTTCTCATTTTTAGTAGAAAGAAAGCACCAGATTGTTTTGGAAAGAAACTTTTCTTTTTAATTTGTCTTGCTGTTGTGGTCTGATTTCACAGTGGATGGGGGAGGAAGCCAAAAGGCTCAAGAGAGAGAGTCAAAGTTGGCAGTCACGTTTGTATGGTTGGAAAATGACTTCAGTGCTGAAATAAAATTTATTCTTTTAGTAAAACAGAGTTTTGGTTTTGTGTGTGTGTGAGAGAGACTTAAACAACTAAGCTTAACCAGAGCAGTATGTTTAAAACAAGGAATTTAGCATGAAAATGTATTAAATGTATAAAAGTAAAAACCAAAAGAACTATTAAATAATATATATAGTAAAGCATGTAAATAAAGAATTGTTGAATTACAACAAAGCCTGTTTTCAGTTTTGCTGTAAGATTACAAACTTCTAGCTATTGTACCAATATAGGTATTTTGCTTAACATTATTGGCTGCTCTAGGTATTGAGAGAATGTGTTCTGCCTATCTAAACAGGCATCTTTAGCTAACCTGCAAAAAAAAAAAAAAAAAAAAAAACTGGAGCACTTGCCCAAATAGGTTGTCTTTGTACTCTTAATATTAAAAGACATTTGTTGGTGCATTTAAGTTCATCCCACTTTATGTTGATCCCCATTTAAATTGTTTAATTTATATGAACTTTTGTAAGCACAAGATAAACATGATACAGTTTCCTCTAATGTAAGCTTTGGTTGTTAAAAGCATAGATAACCCAGCCAACAGAACACAAGGCGGATCGCTCAGTCAAGGGGCAGGTCACCCGAGGAGCAGATTTGTGAGTCTGCAGCTGGTGTATGTTGCTGCTTGATGTAAGATGGCGGTATCATGTACAGTCACGGTCTCAGGTGAGCGAAACACGACGTTCTGTTTGAATGGTCATTGCCGCAGTTCTGACAGCCTTTAGTCCGTTTTGCATGTATACAGACAGATTTCAGTTTAATCCAATAAGTAAATTCATTTTAGCATGCAATTTATTGATCACCATACCGGGTGCATTATAGAGGCAACCGCCATTTTTCGTATTTAATAGCATAACTCTAATAGTAGCTATTCAGAGTACATGTGCATAAATATCAAAATAAAAGTGTACCAAAGTATGCATGGATTTTCTCTGAAGGTTTGGCCGACAAACATGTTATTTTCAAACGGTAAGTCAATCTAAGCTTGGGTGTCGGTCTGATTTGTAAAACTGGAATTTCTTGATAAGAAAGGCTCGCTTGTCTCTGCTTGCTGTGATAAACTTAATCTGATTTCCAAACAGTTTACAGTTCAATCGAAACACGTATGTATATCAAACAAATATTGGCATGCAGATCTAACATCAGGTCTGTGCAATAAGTAGCCAGCTGTTGATTCCTGAGACAGAAGTACTGAGTTAATATGCGACGATTTGGCATAATAACAGAGGGCAAATGTGAATAGCTGCACGTGATCGTTTTGGTGCAGAGATGTTTGAGTTATGTTTTGCTGTTATGAACTGTGATAACGTGCACGTGTGGTGATCACATGCATCTGTCATGTTTACTGTACAGCTCTCTGTTATGTATATATTATTATGCAAGGTTTATCTGTGATTATTCCATCCAAATGGCTAGATTATATTTACTTCAACTAAAAGACATGAAGACAGTTTTTCTTGACAGCACTGTTGCATTTATTGCATCATCATCATCACAAACAAAGCACTGCATAATGGACATTACCTGGGATGTCATCAAAATGTAGAATAGCCTATGCGTATTGTTTTTATTATCGTAAGTAGTTACTCAATAAGTGGTGTTTATAAATTGGTATTACACTTTAAGCTTCATTAAAGCCCACTAATGAGTAAAAATATATCGTTACAGTGGTTTTGCTTTTAATACATCATACAGGCTACTGCAGAAAAACGGCACCAGATTCTAACAGACGTTTGAGTAATCTTTCTGTTCATGGCATCATGACTCATATTTCAATAGATGAGTGGTGTTGCCAGTATCTGCCCACAGTTCTTGGTGTGGTTGTTTGAACAGGGTTAACACTGGTTTAAGGGATGATGACAGCTCAATCTCTTGCTGTGGGATTTATGCAAATCAAATTAGCAATGGTGAAGGTGTTCATTAAATTTAAAGTATAAATAGCACAAAATAAACTATTTATTTATAGCGCTGACATGTCTTTCTGCCTCTTCTCTCCATCCTCAGGGCACCAGATGGAGAACGGCTGCATTGGGGG
>JAZGTK010018245.1:0-11924 GCA_036877625.1 Ambastaia sidthimunki
AAACATAAAACGCTACTGCCATCTGCTGTCTAGTGAAACGGCTATAAGCTATAGCATAATTACTATGATGTAATATTATATACATCATAAATATGATGTAATATTTTGTAATAGACAGAATAAACAGCAAGATTCATTTCCACCAGAAGTTAATCAGTAATACCACTTTGATTGTAAATACACTAATAGCTTAAGATAATTGCCAGAAATAGGAATTTTAAAGAAATTATGAATGATTGTAAAAATATAACGAAAACTTCAAAATTTGCTGAGGCTAACAGCTATTTACAAATACCATTATCTAAGAAGTTAGCTTGAGATGTGATTTTTTGTCTTTACTGTTGTCTTTTTCTTTCCTCTGACTCTTCTGCTGTTCAACATCATGGAGTTATCAAAGAGCAGAAGCCATCAGTATCTGCACATCATCTTGTGAGAAGGAATTTGTAGACTGGTTTCCATGGCAACCGTCTCTCTGAGGGATGTTGAAGGGTTCCGTGCAGATACTCTTTACAGCCCACTGTTCTCTCTGACACTGTGCACTGCTGCTAGCAGTAAATAAATCACCATCACATGGACGTCAAAGCAAATATCTGTCATCCATAAGAAGCACTTTTGTTACAGACACACAATTAAAAAACAACTCATCTACACAACAGAAATCATCAGCTGCACAAACATATTGTGTCTGACTGTTAAAAAACAATGTCTCCACTGGGACTGTAAATGCTGGGCTGTGAGTTTTTGCACCCCAGAAGTCTCATCCAGTTTTTATAGAATTGAATGCTTGGCACTCTCTGCTGATAGTGACAAACTGACAATTGCTAAAAAGCCACGTGGACCTTGTGGAGCTGATCTCTGTGTGTCATTACAGGAAAAGTCACCTGGGGAAATCAAGCAATACCACACTTTAATGTCAGCTTACCAGAGCTGTGATTGAATGTCTCTATGGACCCTAAAAAGTCTTTGTTATAGCACTGGTTGTAAAAACTTTTTATCATTGTCCATTAAAGCTTATTCAGAAGATTTAAAACATTTTATAATGAGTGATTGCTTTTTATGAGTTCATACGTTTTGATAATAGCACAAAAAAGAACACGTTGCCTCAATAAAAAAGTAATAATTTTTAAACCTTTATAAAAACTGTAAAGTTGCTCATTAAGTTTTGTCAGTGAATTTTTAGGGAAAAAGTTCATAGAGTAAATAGAAAATAGAAACTAGGCCATTGTGTGAATTTTCCGTGGAAAATATGAACAAGATTTCAGGGTCAAATCAAAATGAGTCACCATAAAGTCCTGCAGTATTCAGCAATGTTTTTATTTTTGGGCCATGCGTAACAAACACCTATCACAAAAGCCTTCAGTCAGGGTCAGACTCATTTGTCCTTAGTATTAGTCACTCTTTACACAGTAAACACTACTGAGTACTGAAGAGTTCAAGTAAAATAAAAAGACAGATTAACAAATGTTGTGTAACTCAATAACAAATGAATATTTTAATGAGGTGGCTAAACTGAAGTTCATATTTCAAAAGCTTATCATTTAAAGATGAATCAGGCAAAACTGTCATGCCCTTTTTCTTGTTATGGTACTTTTCTTCTGAGAAATTGTTTCTTTAAACTAGTGTGAATGTGGTAAATGAGTCATCGGATTCAAGGGCATTCTGTGCTACAGAAAAGTCATCTTTTGGTTTGACTCACTCATCACATAAAAAGCCGTATTCACAACTACTGCTGAATATTCAGCTTTTACTCCCTTCATGAAGAAAGTATGAACTCATAAAGAGTTCAGGCTGCCTGATTTCTGTATCTTCTAACATCTGTTTTTTCCAGCCAGTTGTTTTTGTTTGGCTCACTTGGGTGTTTATATGACATTATTGTTTTTAAAGTTGCTGTGGAACTACTAATTGTCAACTATATACCAAGTGAAATTGAGGATGCTTGTGACAGCTGACAGATAACATATTGTGAAAAAAGCAGAAACACACTGTACATTTTCACAAAGAGGGAAGATTGATTAAGGAAAAACAGCAATCTAAACAACATCACTACATTTCAAAATATAATCATGCACATTTATAATAAAAATCAATACATTTTCATCTTGTCTTATTTATAATAATTAATATGGCCATAGGAGGGCAGTATTTCTCTATTAGTTAGTTTATAGAACAAAACACAGTTTAAATGCAAAACTGCCCCTTATCCACAAATGCACTGTATTAAATATCATATGTGACCACTGCGGTTTTATAGAGGGTCATTTTGACAGCATGAATGCAGGCCAGCTGGCCACTGAGTGCAGCACTGAGAGCCCTGAGATACATTTTAACTGTCCAGTTATGACATAATGTGATTGGCCTTTATAAACATTATAAACCAAGAGAGTGTATTTAAATGTACAGTCTGCTGTTTTCTAACATGAACCTACCGAAAAGTGTCTTCAAAACACAGATTTTGGTTAAAAAAGGTTAAAATATAATTGAGTCTAGTTTTCTGTTTTTTAGTGACGTTCAATCCAAAATAATTTCATGATGTGTGTCCAAATCATACAATGTAAACGTCTTTTTAAAATGTCAAATATCTGTTTGAGCTGCTTTGACAATTTATACTGACTCACAGAAGACTACATGAAACACTCACAAACCTTCACAAAAACATACAAATATCAGCCAGAATCGGGGATATTTGAGTAGTATTGTGCGTGTACTAATGTTTTATGTCAGACAACAGTGACAATAAACCATTGAAAATCAATCAAATGAAAATGACAATAATCAGCATGTCTGGGTTTAACAACTGGAGGTCAAACAGATCTACAGAAAGTGTAAATGACACAGAGGCTATTTTTGCACTCAACAATCTACACAATCTGATGCGGAGTAAATTTAACATCACCCCAGTGATGAATCATTGTGAATCATAACACGTCTGATAGCTTAAACACTAATGCTAGTCATACAGGGATTTTATATTCTTAAGGAAAAGTTTCGAAATTGATATCAGACTTCATATTCATCTTTTAATCACAAAATATTTGTTGGCTCCACATAAACAGTAATTTTTCCTTTACTGTCCCAATACTTATGGAGGGCACTGTATGTATATATGCAGCTAGAAAGCTACTTCAAAACCAACTTTTGTCATTTCAGAGCAATATATTTAATTACTGTAAGCCAGCCACACAAGACAAGTGTACCTTATGGTAATATCGAGAATATCTCTATATATTGTAAATTCACTAACATTGATATTTCTGAATTTTTTTAATCTTTCAATTAATGATGAAATCTGAACTGGTTGCTAGTAACATATGAAAACTAATTTTCTTGTTACAAAGTCCCAGTAAAGGAGGAGCGAAATAAATCTTTAATTCCCATTGG
Organism: Ambastaia sidthimunki; assembly: GCA_036877625.1. NCBI lineage: Eukaryota > Metazoa > Chordata > Actinopteri > Cypriniformes > Botiidae > Ambastaia > Ambastaia sidthimunki. Next base: position 3,379 of record JAZGTK010018245.1, read on the forward strand.
TCTCTGATCTAGTCAAAACTGGCAACAGAAATTCAATTAAACCCATTTAATGACCCTCAGAGGAGCTCCTGCCAGATGCCGCCAATATTCCGACTGTGATTTAGAACTGGACTTGTGAAATAAATGACATCCCAAGACACCCCATTGCCACACACTGAACTGGTGTAGAGTATGGAGGTATACAATTATAATTAAGACTAATTATTAATACTTACAAATTACACATTTTGATGTATTTCTGCAGAAAGAAGAAAGTCAGATTTGCAGGAAAACTAAAGGCATTTCTGTGAAAAGCAACATATTAGTACAATGAGACCCTGGATGCTTTTCAATAGTGCCTTTTGCTTCAAGAGTTTGAATTGTTTGGGATCTCGGCAAAGCACCAAATCCATCTAGTCCTTAAGGCCCAACCGCAATTCAGCCTGAGTTATCCATCCCATAATCCACAGCCAATCTTTCTCAGTGTTGTTCTATCACCACATATCTTGCAGAGTGCCACAGGTGCAGGGCAATGTTCTGCACAATGCAATAGGCCTTGCAGAGTCCCTGGACAGTCTAATATGGATTGCAAGCAAATCCTCTTGAAAGGTTTTGTTCCATGAAATGGAGTAAGAAGGATTTAAGCTTGTTACTTTTTTCTTTCACAATGCTTGATAATCTGTAGGATTCTCTATGTCTGATGTAGGAGAAGTGATTTAGATGTCAGATCTCAGTTAATTGGAAAGCTTTATAATGTTGATTTAATTTGCAGTCACGCAAAAATAGATCAGACCAATTTATGATGCCCAGAGTCGTGTATAAATTCAGCTGCATTGATGTTCATCCCGGTGTAAGTTGCCATAACAACAGCTTTCTTTATAGCTTCATGCAAACAGAGAAACTGAAAATCTTACATGACAGTGTGGCCATTCATTCAGAATAATAATTATGGTATGACATGTTGCTGAGTCAAAAGAACACAGGCAAAATATAACTATGCACTCTGTGGAATTAACCTCCTTTTTGATACCTTACACATCCGAAGTATTTTTAATGTGTACGTCAACCCTTCCCTACTGTATGTGTCACAAAGTATTTTAATCTTTAGACTTGTTTTACAGTCAGATTGCCCTAGAAACTGTTCCTACCTTTAGCTACACTGCAGGTGTAGAACCGTGTACCATTAATCATGCACACTGTGAATGTTAAGCTAAATTTGAATTAGTGTGACTGACTCAAACGGCGCACTTGAAGTGCACTTGAAGTCCACGAGGCCCCAGAGTGCTTCATTTATCATTGTAGGTTTAAGAAGGGTTCCCTGCAGCACAAGATAGCAATAATGCACATTTGTTGTGTTTTGTGCTTTATTACCTCTCATGGGGTGAAGTCGTACTAACCGGAATGGAGAGAGACAGTTTGTTTGGGGTTAATGTCCACACAATGCTAACTCTGCCTAGCCAACTATAAGGTGATCTTTAAGACCTTCCCTGGCAGAGACAAATGTTTGCTGTAAATGAAATGTATAAATCCTATTTCAGAACTGGAGCAGTTTTGGTAAGTGGCTGTACATAATAATTTGGATTAAATGTCAGAAAATGCCATGCATCCACATTACTTTCAAATTGCCTCCATATTGGCCATCATGCTCAATTAAGCAATGAGATTCCAGTTAATTAATTGATGTGTGTACAGTTGGTTAGAGCAGAAGTGGAGGAAATATAAAACGTTTCCTTTCAACTGTAAACGTATTTAGCCAATTAATCTCACTGAAACTCTCTCTTAGACGGGTTTGTGTCCACTAATGGAGCTGTTTATTTGGTCTGCATTGTTTTACAGCCCAATTTAATTAAGAAGATATGCAAATTAGGTTCCTCCCCTACTCTTCATCCTGTACATACTCATTAACTCATCTGCATAAATCAAACAAGAGAAACATACACACATATATCACTCACACACTATACACACTCATTACTAATAAAGCATTATTAACCCCTTCATGGGAAAATGTGTCCCACTGAAAAATAAAAAAAAGCCATCAAAAATACAACAGAGACTTTTAAAGCAGGCTGCTGAGGGAGAATTCCAACACGTGTCTCCAGAGCTTTAGACACGTGGTTAACTTCTGTATGTTTGTTATATATAACACATGATCTCATAGACACACACAGACATCTGTACTACTCTCACTCACACACACACACACACACACACACACACATGCATGCATGCATGGTTTGAATGTTTAGAAAAATCAGAGACTGTACAGCTGTGTGTGGGGGGGGGGTTCAACAGTGCAGAAATTCAGCAGTGCAAGATGCCTTTAACTCATCCAGGTGGCAGGAAAAGAAGATATGGGGGCAAGAGGGCACTCAACAGCTTGAAGGGGTGAAAATGAAATGTCATTGGGTTAGGATCAGCAAGGTGATAAAAAGAGCTATCTGGAAGCAAAGGTTTAAATGATGACAACTACCAAGCAACACCTTTTTTCCAGCCTTTTCTTTCCTCTGTCAGTTTTGCTCTGTACAATATAACATGCAACTAACTGGACTCATACAATAAGCCACAAGTTTGGTAAGTTGTATCCATGTAAAAGATGCAATGCGTGATTTCTGCACCATTAACAGCCGCAAACCTTGTGATTGTTTGTTAAAGTGTGAAATGTTCGCGTTTTATAATTAATATGTGCATCCTTATCATGCACATTACAGTAAGACGATTGTCTTTATAAACTTTGTACGTTTTGTGTTAAAATGAGATACTTGCACTAAACGTGGAGTGTTTATTTGCAAACCTGGTCCATTCACGAAGTTACGACTTCTTCCGGAGTCTCTCCTTCATCGGTGTCGGACTTGGGTTTAAATAATAATATAATAGACATAATAGATGCGTCTCATTTTGGAAGCTTAAAGGTTTGTTGTTGGGGAAATATCCAAGGCACGAGATGTAAGGACAAGCTCTTCTGAAAAGGAGGCGGGGCTTAGCAGCTAGGTTTGGGCGTGGGGTTAGGCATGTTGCGTATAATTGCCAATGTAAAGCCACGCCTTTTTTGGACTCCTCCCAGCGCCCCTTTTCCAAAAAACGGGCATGTAGGACATGGTATAATACATGACATTTAGCTCCACATCAAGCTAATATCATTGGTTGAATATCATTGGCCAGAAATTAGCCATTTTGTCTATGTCGAGAAATATATTTCTTTATCTTTATCTCTGTGCAGCATCACATCAAATGCGTTTAAAATGAACTCAAGACTCCTGCACAATTGGCAAACAAAAGAAAGCATACATCATTCCTTTACTTCATTAATATTACATTCTGCTCCATGTTTAGCCCCCAGGGGTCATTGTGCCTTTTTATTTTCTCTTTGCAGAAAGCATCACAACCGGCACAGATATAGATGTTGCTAACAGGCTCAGCGGTAGCCATCAGTTCGACATCAGGATTAATAATGCGCCCGTCAATAAATGAGAAGCTCGCTGAGGAAAACGCCACATGTGGTGGCATAGGGGTGGGAGTGAAGGGGTCAGTGAACTGTTTGCCCTCTCCATCTAACACACTCTCCTGTCCATCCCTGCAGCTGCCCACATGACCAGCCCCAGCAGCCCCAAATGCCCTCATCTAAAGTTTGCCCTTCAAGATCTAAAGTCTGAAATCTGCCTTCTTTGCATGTGAAGAGGAATTAAATTAAGCTTTTGAGTCCTGACACTTAAATTGCATCCCCTGCTTACAATTTTAAGAACATTTTCCTAATGCTTCTATAAAGTAAGAAAAACATTAAAAATGTTATTTTGGATGTTCTAGGATAGTTCAAAATGTCTGTTTTTTGGACATTTTATTAACATTGCTTGGTTCTAAGAATTTTATTTAATTTTTTAAATAAACGTTTTTAAAATGTTCCACTAACAACTAGGATATTTATTTATTTATTTACACATATTTATTCACAAACCATTTTAGGTGTTAATTTAAGAACCCAAGCCGCCCCCCTTTTTTTCACTGTTGTCTGTGGGTGGAATGTCTGAAGCATAGATTTTCACAGTTATTGATCATCCCTATGATATGGGATTATTTTGTAACACTGATGAATTCTTCCTTCACGTTGGCTAGAGTTCATCGTGTTAGCTAAGCCAAGCTGTAAGATATCCTCATACCCGGCAATCTCTCTCTCTCTCTCTTTGGCTGGGTACTGTGCCTAAATCTCTGCCAGGGGACTGCCCTTCTGTTCTTCTTTGGCACCAGTTCCTCTCACCCTGTGCACCATATGTCCAGTGTTACCCTGGGATGCTCTTCAATGGCATGAGGAAGACAGTCAGAAGCTGATATATTGTAGAGATTGTAAAGACCTCCTTCTTTTGATGCTGACCCAGATAACAAAGTGGTTGTGGGTCTTATCTGGTTGAATTTAGGCTGTTGTTATGGCCCACATACCACCACTGGCCCCTCCCCATGAGTGGCCCTTAAGCTGTTTGCCTAAAGAATATCAGAACCATGCCTGAAGCAGACCAAAACTCAGCCCTATGTGTAACCCAGAAAAGAGCCACCCTTACACAAAACTCACCCACAACTTATCCAGAACCCTCCCAAAACGTACCCACAACTGACCCTGAATGCACCCTTCGCTAATATTTAATTGTTGTGAAATATATTAAAACCACACACTTTAAAAATATAGTGTTTTATTAACACTGAGGTAAAAATCCAAACCAGATACAGGAAAATTAAAACAATAGGAAATAAACAAATACCATAACAGTAAGAAAAAAACAAAAGCAAAAGTCACAATACAAGAATAAAAATTAGGCAAAGTGTTAAATAATAAACAAGGCAATAAAAAGTAAAATTGTACAGTGCACAAATCAAAGAAGCCAAACAAAAATGTAATTGGCCAGTGCAGAAAGGAAAGAAACCAACAAACAAAAGCCAGTTATAAAAGACAAATTAAAAATATATTTACAGATGTGAAACAATTTAAACAAGTATACAAAACTAAAACTAGAACAATGGTTTAACCAAATTATTCAATAGCAGTAGATCAAGACAAAATTAAAGCAACAGTCACAATATAATAGAAGTGTAACATTAATTAAAATCTAAGCAATAAAATATAAATGTTAAACAGCAAAGCAATAGTACAAATTCCAGAAGACAAAAACCAATACAGGGTTTAAAAACCCAAAACCCACCCAGGTTTGCAGCAGACTATTTTCTTTTTCCAAACTCCAGCCAAGACTCAGCCAAAAAAGCCATTTTCTTTTTATTTCTTTTGGTTGGCCAAACTCGTGCCAGAGCTCAGCCTAATGCTGTTTCACACAAGACTGAAAAAACTGTGAAAATGCTTAACTTAACTTAAACACTTAACTTACGTTAAACACTTAACACTTAACTTAAAGTTAAGTTAAACACTTAAGTTAAACACTTAACTTAAAGTTAAGTTAAACACTTAACTTAAGTTAAACGCTTAACTTACATCAAACACTTAACACTTAAGTTAAGACTTAAGACTTAACTTAAACACTTAACGTAAGTTAAACACTTAACTAAACACTTAACCTATGTTAAAGACTTTACTTGTGTTAATCACGTAACTTATGTTAACTTAAACACTTAAGACTTAAACAGTTATACAGTGTTAATCACGTAATTTAGGTTAGTTGCGTAACTTACGTTAGTTGTGTAACTTACGCTAAAAACGTAACTTACGTCAGTAGCGCAACTTACGTTAGTAGCGCAATTTACGCTAATTGCGTAACTTACGTTAGTTGCGTAACTTACGTTAATTGCGTAATTTACGCTAGTTGCGCAACATACGCTAATTGCGTAACTTGCGTTAGTTGCGTAACTTACGTCTGTAGCGGAACTTACGTCTGTAGCGGAACTTACGCTTGTTGCATAACTTACATTAGTTGCATAACTTACATTAGTTAAACACTTAAAGTTAACTTAAACATTTCAGTTAAACACCTATGTTAAACGCTTAACTTACATTAAACACTTAAGATAAACACTTAAGACTTAACTTAAACACTTAACGTAAATTAAACACTTAAGTTAATCAATATCGTAGAGATTGTAAAGACCTCCTTCTTTTGATGCTGACCCAGATAACAAATTGGTTGTGGGCCTTCTCTGGTTGAATTTAGGCTGTTGTTATGGCCCACATACCACCACTGGTGCTTGGATAAAGAATATCAGAACCATGCCTGAAGCACACCAAAATTTAGCCCTATGTGTAACCCAGAAAAGAGCCAAACTAAGAAACAAAAAACAAACTGCCTTCTTTGTCTTTCCTTAAACACAACTCACCCACAACTTATCCAGAACCCTCCCAAAACGTACCCACAACTGACCCTGAATGCACCCTTCGATAATATTTAATTGTTGTGAAATATATTAAAACCACACACCTTAAAAATATAGTGTTTTATTAACACTGAGGTAAAAATCCAAACCAGATACAGGAAAATTAAAACAATGGGAAATAAACAAATAACATAACAGTAAGAAAAAAAAACAAAAGCAAAGTCACAATACAACAAAAACTAAGCAAAGCCTTAAATTATTATAAACAAGGTAAAATAAAGTTGTGTAGTGTACAAATAAAAGAAAAAACAACCAAAAACATAAATGGGTGGTCGTGAATAAATTAAATCCTCAAAGTGTAAATGGACGGTGTAATAAAGACAACAAGAAGTTAAACACTTAACACTTAACTTACGTTAAACACTTAACACTTAACCTAAACACTTAACACTTAAGTTAAACCTAAGACTTAAACAACTTAACGTAAGTGTTAATCACGTAACTTATGTTAACTTAACTTAAACACCTAACTTAAACACTTAAGATTTAAACAGTTATACAGTGTTAATCACGTAATTTAGGTTACCCGCGTAATTTACGCCAAAAACGTAATTTACGCCAAAAACGCAACTTACGTTAGTTGCGTAACTTACGTTAGTTGCGTAACTTACGTTAATTGCGTAACTTACGTTAGTTGCGTAACTTGCGCTAGTTGCGTACCGTGCGCTAGTTGCGTAACTTGCGCTAGTTGCGTAACTTGCGCTAGTTGCGTGACTTGCGTTAGTTAAACACTTAAAGTTACCTTAAACACTTAAAGTTACCTTAAACGCTTAAAGTTACCTTAAACGCTTAAAGTCAAGTTAAACGCTTAACTTACACTTAACACTAAAGATAAACACTTAAGTTAAACACTTATCACTTAGCTTAAACACCTAAGACTTAAACTGTTATACAGTGTTAATCACATAATTTAGAAATGTCCATTGTTACAATTGGCTACATAAGTAATGAGCCACAATACACTTTTATAATGTAACTGCTAACAAAGTGCTCACACTTAAAATAACAAATTGCACATTCATAAAATGAAAAAAGGAAATCCAAAGGTGGAAATTGGCCACATAACACTTTGTTTGTACATCATTTAAACAACAGTGCTTAAACTGTAACAGTGTCTTGAAAAGTTTGTAGTGTTTGAAAATTTCTGATTGCCACAATCTTTACACTGATACATTGAACTGATAAACCCAAAAAACACACACACAACGTTACAAATTGATAGATGTGACAGAGCCAAAAATGAGCATCCAGATCTTACTTAAATAAGTTTTACTGTAAGTGATCACGTGTGGAAACAAACATACATATGAACTTATTACACATTAGTCAGCATAGCTGTAAGGTATTTTACCAAAACCTTAAGATCCACCGAAAGATCTCTGTTCTGCCCTAAGAGAAAGATAGAACACATCAAGTGAGCACACATAATGTTAGTTTGAGATATAAATATATAGATATACAGTATATTATGAATTTACACACACGTACTGCATGCTGCCGATCATAAATAGTCGAAACACGAGTCTTAAGTTTTTCGGTGACATTCAAACCGTAACTAGTACTTAATGTGCTAGAATATGTGCAACTTCACGTGCAATGTTCATATACACTGCAAAAAAACTCCGTAACAATGTGAATGCTTTAACGTTTAACTAATTATAGTTTGCATAATCACCACTATTTTTATAATCAGTCAACAGAATGTTTACTGTAATGAATGGTTATGCATATGACATCCATCTTACTCACCCTGCAAATCGACGGATTAATAAACCTCCGGGACTGTGACAAAATGTATTTTATTCGCACGGTGTGGTACTAAAAACTTTTCTGGCGCTACGGAAACTGCGCATGCGTCATGCCAGGCACCGCCCACACTGTCAATCAGAAGCAAGCAACCAATAGAAATCCACACTTTTTCGCCCACTATTTTTTTAAAACTATTTTTTGTTTGTCTTTTTTCTTTGCTTGAATAAACTCTATAAAAACATGCTGCTGTCCTTCGCTTGTAAATAAAACCTTTTGCGCTCATTGCGCTTGTGAAACCGGTCACTACGTAAAGAATCTGTTGTTATGGCAACACTTATCACTTTAATAATAATAGTACTCTCCATTATTGGTGGGGGTCCAATAAACACAACGGCTATGAATAGTACAACAATATATGTGTGCAGCTCTCCAGAAGGGTGGAACCAACAGTGTAA
>JAZGTK010018246.1:0-11924 GCA_036877625.1 Ambastaia sidthimunki
AAAGCAAGCTATTTTGAGACCTCAGACAGAATGACAATGTCAGATTGCAAAGAAGTTACTGAGATGTGTGCTGGGAATTTTAGTTGCTTCTCCAAGTCTACCAGAAACTGCCAGTCTTGTGCTCTATGAAAGAGGCCATTTGGAGTTGTATAGTTGGCCATTGTCCTTCCTTCACAAACTGTATGTTTATCAGCTCGACTGATGTAATTGAGGCAGTCCTGGTCTAATGGTCAGAAAGTCAGACTTGTAACGCAAAGGTCGTGGGTTCGAGTCTCGGTTCCGGCAGGGATTGTAGGTGGCGGGAGTGAATGACCAGCGCTCTCTTCCACCCTCAATACCATGACTGAGGAGAGACCCTTGAGCAAGGCACGAAACCCCCAATTGCTCCCCGGGCACCACAGCAAAAAAGATGCCCACTGTTTCGGGTGTGTGTTCACAGTGTGTAGGTACACTTGGATGGGTAAATGCAGAGCACAAATTCTGAGCATGGGCCACACTTTTTCACTTTTTTCACTTTTCCTCGCATTGTGATGATGCTTACTGCTCGCGATGGCTAAGGAGACACTGTCTGCCACTGTTTTAATGACCTGGTCATGCCGCCAATGGTAACGACCATCCCCAAGAGCCTTAGGGCAGCAGCTTAGGATGTGCTCTAGGGACCCTCTTCCATTGCAGAAAGAGCTAGAAGGTGTGTCTGCTTTGTGGTAAGACATCATAAATGGGTTGGATTAGGAATTTAATGCACTGAGGATCTGCGTGCCAGATGTCAGACTATGTTACCCTCCGCTCCAATGCTCCTTTCCATGTCAGCCATGCCCCTTGTTGCCTCATGCCTGCCAACTTGCTGATACGATTTTCCTCCGCCATTGCTTTCACCTCCTCCTTGCACCAACTGTCGCCTTTCTGTGCCCTGTGCCCGGCTGTAATTCGGCATTGGGAAACAATCCCTTGCCAATCTCTGCTCTTCCACAAGCCACTGCTCCCACGTGTCTCGTTGCTTCGTCTGGACTCTGCTGCCTCCAGCTCCCTTAAGCCTGCGTGGTAGACCGAGTTATCTACAGAGATTGCTGCTAACTTTCCTCTCCATCAGCTTGACTGATGTAATCTGCAGTTTATATACCAGCAGGGACCATAGAATTTGTGGGAAAATGGCATATCCAGCACAATGGTATATCCAGCACTTAAGCTTTCCAGGCAGGCCAGATTTATCAGCTTTATTCAGCCATGTCTCAAGCTCACCGATGAATGACTGGATAGCGGCGGTCTCTCAGAGGCTGTGGTAAAAGAGCCTCCAGAGACTCTTCACCGGCTTCTCACTGATAGATGGAATTAAGGTGCCCTCCACCATAAAGCAGAAGTTATGTGTGATTTTAGTGTTCCTGTAGCTCAACTGCTAGAGCATTGCGTTAGCAGTGCAAAAGTTGTGGGTTCGATCCCAGGGAATACAAGTACTGATAAAAATGTATACATTGAATTGTAAGTCGCTTTGGATAAAAGCGTCTGCCAAATGAATAAATGTAAATGTAAATTTTACCTTTCGGGATTTGGCAGGCTTAAAATGCATTCTTGCCCACTTATTAAACCTCTCTAGACCTTGGAGAATACATCGGCTGCCTGGGACCAATGACGTGGAAACTGTGAGGTCATCCATGTAGGCCCTTATCGGTGGTAGACGCACTCCAGATTTAGACAACGGGTCACTGCACTCAACCTGGACTGCTCTGACAATCATGTTCATGGCAAGCACCAGTTATAATACCCTTCTCCAGGCGATGTCAACTTGATGTTACAGACCCTGACGTGACTCTCAAACTGAAGTGGTTATAGTAGTCCAGGATGAGGTCTGAGACATTTTTGAGTACATGGTGCTGGTTTACAGCACCCTCTACTAGCTTGTGTGGTTGGCTCCTTTCCCAGGCATTTCATTCTGGTTTGATGTATCTTTACATGGATTCTTACAGATTTTACCATAGGTACATCTCAAATTCGTAATCTGATTTCCTAAAGTTTAGAAGAGGGGTGTCTGTAAGGTGCTCAGCTCAACTTTCTCACACATTGGTCGACATTTAACATCACCTTCCTTTGTAGTAAGCTGCCTCCTATATATTGACTAATATACACACTTGAGCTAGGTCAACCCACATATATATGTATCTGCACCATTGCAGTCATTCATCTATAGTCAAAGTGTGATCTGAGGGCAAATATATACTATTCTGCTGTTATGCCCTTAAACATAGCAATGAACTTCTCCTAAATTGCAAGCAGCCCTAAAGAAATCTAATGTCATTTGTGCATTCCAGAATAGGGGACCCAGATTTTTCCCATCTAGAGGCCTTAGTCAAAAGGCTGGAAGAACTATAATCACAGTGTTCAGGAAACAAAAAACTTGCATTTGGTAGAGTTCTGAGAAGCCAAGTAATAGGTTTTGGTTTGCTTTAAAGCGGTTGTCTAAACCTATACTTAATCTCTGAACTAACATATATTAATAAATTATTATCTCTCTATACACACCGCACATCAATAAACATTCTAGGAAAACCACAAGGCATTTTGCTCCTGACAAAGAGTAATGTACAATAATGTACAATATTGTCCTATATATTAATATGGTATATATTTACAGAGAATTAAAAGAAGGGGTGTCTGTAAGGTTTGTATACTTGGAGCCTATTCCTGAATAAATAGCAGTCTACCACCATTCCACTATATTCAACTTGTGATTTTAGTGCACACCTCCATGTTTAACCAACAAACCACACATCAAATTGTATGATCGTTCATATTGCAGGTGAACCTTGCTTTGTTTTAGAGAAGAACTTTGAATGAGATTAAGTGTTAAATGCATTGTCGAGTTGAAATCGTGTTCGAACAAGTTCAATTTCATGGTCTGAAATACACAGGAACGTGAAAGTCCCTTAAAAATGTTTTAAAGTTGATGTTTAAGGTTATGCTTGAGCTCAAATGAAAAGCGGGTTGTTTAATGAAGTTTGATTTTTTTACCCATAGGAACGTGAAATGAATAAAGTGCAAGTTGTAAGTGAAGTGCACTTTCTTTTGCAAAACTTTTTTGGAAGCAAAAAACAATATGTAGGACAGATTGTCTTTGTAAGTTTACTATTTCATGGTGCCATACACAGGAAAGTGAAAGTACCTAGAAAATGTTTTAGAGTTGATGTTTAAGGTTATGCTTAAACTCAAATGTATAAAATGTTGTTTTGCATGGCAGCGATGGAAAAGAAAGAGAAAGCGAAAAAGTTGCACGTAAATTGGCTCGTCAATATCGTTATTGAGCAGAATTTTGAGCAATCGACTGTCAAGTTCAGAGCGTGTGGTTTGAAGTGCTGTAAATAAAAATGTAGCGTTTGCTTTTATGAGCACAATTTGCAGAAAGCAGCAAAACGTCTAAGAGATGGTTTGTTCCAGTTAACTGTCTCATGGTTTGAAGATAAAAAAAACATATAATGGCTAGAGAATATGTTTAAGCCCTTGACAACAATGTTAAAATGCAATGAAAAATTAATTATTATTATTAAGAAAAAGCGGGTTGTACAGTATATGATGAAGTTAACAAAGTTCTGCAATACAGACACACTGGATTTGCAAAGCTTCCAAAAATGTGTTGTGCAAATGATTTCAAACCTTTGTGCAAGGCAAAGACAAGGAAACATATCGATTGTCAGTATTGGTCAGCACTTTGCATGAAAATGCAAAGCAACAACTGTTGCAACAAAACAAAAAAAAGCAACAAAACCATTGCCGAGTTAAAATCGTGTATTAACATTGTTGTATAACATGTTTAACTGAACAAAATGCAATTTGTAAGTAAAGTGCGCTTTCTTGTGCAAAACTTTGTGGGAGCAGCAAAAAATACGTTGGAGAGATGTTTGCTATACGTTGTTCAGATTGCTATTTTATGGTTTGCAATATGCAGGAACGTGAAAGTACCTAGAAAATGTTTTACGAGTTGATGTTTAAGGGTTTGTTCAATCTCAAATGTTGTTTTGCATGGCAGACATAGAAAAGACAAAGCGAAAAAGTTGCACGTAAATTGGCTCGTCAGTATCGATATTGAGCAGAATTTTGCATGAAAAGAACACAAACGACTGTCAAGTTGAGAGCTTGTGATTTGAACTGGCGTAAGCGTTAGATATCGATTGTCAGTATTGATCAGCACTTTGCATAAAATGCAAAGCAACAATTGTCAAAACCATTGCCGAGTTAAAATCATGTATTAGCATTGTTGTATAACACGTTTAACTGAACTAAGTGCAATTTGTAAGTGAAGTGGCGCTTTCTTGTGCAAAACTTTGGGAGCAGCAAAAAAATATGTTGGAGAGATTGTCTTGTTCAGTTTACTATTTCATGTTTTGCCATACACAGGAACGTAAAAGTACCTAGAAAATGTTTTACCAGTTGATGTTTAAAGGTTTGTTTGAACTTAAACGTTGTTATGCATGGCAGAGATGGAAAAGAGCGATAAAGCGAAAAGTTGTACATAACATGGCTCGTCAATATCGTTATTGAGCAGAATTTTGCATGAAAAGAACACAAACGACTGTCAAGTTGAGAGCGTGTTGTTTGGACTGCTGTAAATAAAATGTAGCGTTTGCTTTTAAGAGAACAATTTGCATGAAAGCAGCAAAACATCAAAGAGATGGTTTGTTCCAGTTAACTGTCTCATGGTTTGAAGATAAAAAAACATATAATGGCTAGAGAATATGCTTAGCACTTGACAACAATGTTAAAATGCATTGAAAAACAAGGAAACAAACTTATTAAGAAAAAGCGGGTTGCATGTGAAGTTACACAGGAATGTGAAAGTACGTAGAAAATGTTTGACGAGCTGATGTTTAAGGGTTTTTTAAGTCAAATGTTGTTATGCATGGCAGAGATGGAAAAGAAAGATAAAGCGAAAAGTTGTACGTAACATGGCTCGTCAATATCGTTATTGAGCAGAATTTTGCATGAAATACACGCAAACACTAAGAAAGCGACTGTCGAGTTAAGCGCGTGTGTTTGAACTGCTGTAAATAAACTTTGGATTGAATGGTGCAATTCATGTGACGTTTGATTTTAGGAACACAACTTGCATGAAAGCAGCAAAACATTAGAAAATTGTTAGTTCCAGTTAACTGTTTCATGGTTTAAAGGCAAAGAACATATAATTGGTAGAGAACATGTTAAACATTTAACAACAATGTTAAAATGCAATGCAATGTAAAAAGGAAACCAACGTATTAAGGAAAGCGGGTTGCATGTGAAACTAACACTGTACTGGAATGCAAACACTGGATTTGCAAAACTTTCGAAAATGTGTTTTGCAAACACATCATGAGCATATTGCCCCTATTGTGACCGTGTTAATCACTTTCTGAATGAATGTGCCAATTTTAGAAGTAATTCTGCCACAGTGTTTCAGAATAGTAATAGTAGTAATATAGACATAGTAGCGATTCACTGCGATTCTTGTCCATGAACTTACATATTATTGCAGGTTTAATGAGTACATGTGTGTTATGACGTTGAGCGTTCAGTTACCATTAATGCGCTGAGATCTCCCTCTTGTGGAAATTATTAGAACTACTGCTCTTTTAAGTTCACTACAAATGGTACTGAAATGCTTTATATTGCAGTTAAATTCATTCTTGTTAAACTGCTCTTTCATGATATTTGTTCCTGTAAAAGCATGTGTTAATTTATCAATCATGTAAGTTTTTTTCTGTTTTTTTTTTAAACTACACTTGTTCAATTTTGAAATACCATCAGTAAAATCAGTTAAAAGAGATTCTGGAGTCTGCTGAGTAAATTCCTTCACTTGTCATTACACAGCTCTGACCAACTGTCTGCAGGGGTTCGAATCAACCTGAATAACCTGAAAAACTAAAACTCTACTACAGGTTGAATTAACAAAATATTAAAAGACAAAATAACAAACCCGTTTCTGACATTTGTGTTTGTGTACAAATACACATTCCTGCTGTTTTCAGTGCTGTTGGTATGAATCAGATTTAAAAGAAAAAATAAAAAAATGTTGTTGAAACAGCAAAAATATATAGGAGTGATTGTCTTTGCCAGTTTGCAATACATTGGAACGTGAAGGTTTTATGAGCAAAACTTGCAAGAAAGCAGCAAAACATCTAAGAGATTGTTTGTTTCAGTCTTATGGGTTGAAGATAAGGAACATATGGTTCGAGAAAATGTTTAGCACTTGATAACAATGTTAAAATGCAAAGCAATGTAACAAGGAAACAAAAGTAAGGAAAAGCGGGTTGTATGTAAACTTAACACTGTAACACTGTTGGCGCGTCAATTTTGTTACTGAATAGAATTTTGCATGAAAAGAACGCAAACACTAAGAAAGCGACTGTGTGTGTGTTTGAGCTACTGCATATAAACTTTAAAATACATAAAGTGCAATTCATATGATGTTTGCTTTAGCACAAGTTGCATGAAAGCAGCAAAACATCTAAGAGATTGTTCTAGTTTACTGTCTTATGGTTTGAAGGTAGAGAACAATAAATTAGCTAGAGAACATGTTTAACATTTAACTACAATGTTAAAATGCAATGCAATGTTAAAAAGAAACCAACGTATTAAGGAAAAGCGGGTTGCATGTGAAACTATCACTGTACTGAAATGCAAACACTGGATTTGCAAAACTTTCGAAAATGTGTTTTGCAAAGTGTTCAAGTCAAAGAGTTCAAGTTTTTTGTGCAAGGCAGTGTAAGAAAACAGCGACAGTAGTTATTGATCAGAACTTTGCATGAAAAGAATGCAAGAACTGTGAAAGCCATTGCCAAGTTAAAATCGTGTTTGTGAACATTGCTAAATAACAAACTTTGAAATAACTTGCAAAACAAATTTGCAAGTTTTGCAGTTCATTTCAATGTTTTTGTGTAAAGATAGCGACCGCAATGGTTCCATTGAGGTTACAGAGGTAACACGTAAATTTCCTAATTTCAAAGGGAGATCATGAGCACATTGACCACACCGACATGTGACCGTACCAATCACTTTCTGAATGAATGTGCTCATTTTAAAAGTAATTCTGACACAGTGTGTTTCCTTTTTAATGTTCACAATAGTAGTAATACACGCAATTTACTGCGATACTTGTCGCATTAATGGTAACAGTTACTATTAATGCGCTAATGAGTAGTTCATTATTAGAACTACTGCTCTTTTGAGTTCACTAGAAATGGTACTGAAATGCTTTATATTGCAGTTATTTTCATTCCTGTAAAGTTGCTCTTTCATGATATTTGTTCCTGTAAAAGAATGGGTTAATTTATTGTTAATTTATCAATCATGAAGTTTTTTTCCAGTTTTTTTTTTTTTTTGTTTGTTTTGTTTTGTTTTTAGTACCACACCTGTTCAATTTTGAAATACCATCAGTAAAATCAGTTAAAAAGATTCTGGAGTCTGCTGGGTAAATTCCTTCATTTGTCATTACACACCTCTGCAGGGGTTTGAATCAACCTGAATTAGAGAAAATCTAAAACTCAACTACAGGTTGAATAAACAAAAGATTAAAAGACAAAATAACAAACCCGTTTCTGACATTTGTGTTTGTGTCCCTGCTGCTTTCTGTGCTGTCAGTATGAATCAGACAGAAAAAAAGAATCACCTGCTGCTTTTGACTAAATAAGTTTTGTAGCTGTAATAAGAATTTTTACATTGCTACAAGAGCACACGGTTGTTTATAAAAGCACAAAATTATACATAGAGCTAGTAACTTTACTGTCAGAATGCACCAGATTGATCCAAGTTGTGTGAGGAGCATCAAGAATGTATTTATTATTAATATTGCTTTTACATTTTAATGTGTATTTTTAGGATACACATTGAAGTATGTTAAGCCATAATGCCATAAAACTGTCTTATTTGTTTGGTGGGTTACAAATATGGCCCTCTTTCAATTCATTCTGTGATCCATGTTAGTGAACACCCTCACTGTTTTTATAAGCACATTTAGTAATTTGGTTATGGAAACAGGCCTGCCTCAAGCACCCTTGTAGAATCGGGTTTGGAACACTGTATATTTAATGGGCTCATCCAGAACGATGACGAATCTGCTTACAAAAGAAGGTTGCACAGTTGGCTGTCTGGTGCAGTCAAAATAATCTAGAGTTGAATGCCCCCAAAACAGTGGAAATGATAGTGGACTTTGGGAGGCAGGCCCCAGCACTCCATCCCCTCACCATCCTGAATGGCACTCTAGCCACTGTGAAGTTCTACAGGTTCCTGGGCACATCATGTCACAAGAACGTAAGCAAGAGTCTTACTGTGCTTTCTGAGCTTTCAGGAGCTGCTGACCCAGTTATATTTAGCAGCTATCTAATCTGTTTTGTGCACTTTAATGACTGTCTACAATGAACAGTTCGAATGGCTGAAATGATTACACCTGCACTCTTCCAGAGTAAAAAAAAAAAATCATTACAGACTCCACACTCCCTGGACATTGTGTGTGTGTGTTCATGACTTGCAGTGTGTGTTCACTCATACATTTTGGGTATGGCTTACCATATCTGAAAAACATGTCACTTTCACTTCTGTACATTGCAAAATGTTGAAATGAACAGAGAAATGCTTTTTGGCAATTAAATTGTATGTTGTTAAGCAGAACTTTGCATGAAAAGTTGTTTGTAGTTTACAGTTTGAAAACACTGGAATCTAAAAACACTGGTCTTCTAAATGACCAAAGTTGTTGAGAAGTGCAATGTAACAAAGGATAATAATTATTCAGGAAAAGTGCTTTATGTGAAGTTAATGCTCTTATGGAATGCAAAGAGGGTTTAGAGAGTTCTAAACTACTCAAGATCTGAGAAGATCATTATTATTTTTAGGATCCCTTCCCTTCTCTAATATTATATGTAAAGGTACAATACTCCTGAGCACAGTGACTTTTGATGTTGACCCATGTTCAAATTTTGATCTGAGTGCACACACAGATGCCTCCCTTGTAGCCTACTATTTTTAGAATATTTTTAGAATTTAGAAAGCATTCTAATTTAATAGTACAATATACAAAACAGAGTGGCACTTTATATACCAGTGAACTCCTCCTGACCTGAAAGTATTCCAATGGTAACATACAATAAATAGCTAAAGCAAACACCTATATAAACCACTATTATGCATTTATTCTGACATAAAACTGTATACAAATAGCCTGCTAAGCAAAGAGTGTCACAATTTTGACCAATGTACTAAAATTGAGCTGACCTTGATAACCTACTCTAATATACCTGTAGTCTAATACTGACCAGACAGTAGTAGTCTACCGCATAAACCTATAGTTACTGACAAACTGATAGCAAACATATACTGTCACAAAGTTGCCCTTGGAGACCACTTTCGGCAGGGTGAAGGTTCATGAGAGTGTAAAATAAATGATGGCTTTACCCGCATTAACACTGCCATGCTAGGTGCAATTTTAAAGCATGATGTAAAACATATATACAGTGTAGGTAAATCACAAAGTAACAAAGAAAAAACTAAAAACAAATATGAAAACATATACAAAAATATATGATACACTGATATATACACAAGGGTACCCACACATCTCCTTGAGGGTGTTGAAAACCACCTCACAGTCCTCAGCCACCAGCCCACGGAAGAACCTAATTTCCTTTGTCTTAGACCCGGGGCTTCAGTCGACAGCTTCTACTTTGTTTACTTGAGCTCTCAGTTGTCCATTGCCCAGATCTTATTCAAGGTTTTTGATTTCCTGCCTTGCCCACTTACATTTGTTAATGTTGAGAGTAAGTCCTGCTTTTTGGATTTTATTCCAAATCTCTTTTAGGTGCACCAGATGCTCCTCCCAGACACTCTGGGACTCAACCTTAAGGTGCTTTAAGATCACCTCAGCTGGTTCTCTTTGTGCTTTTGTCTTTGGCTCCTCTTCTGTCAACTAGGTCACTACGGTCACCATCATTGTAGTCTCCTGTTTTGCTTGCTTCACAGGTGGTGCCATGATGTTGCAGGTCATTGACCCTATTCACCTGCACATTAAACCTGACCAAACAGCAGCCCACCACATAAACATCTGAACTGTCAGAAAACATACATAGCCTTTCTGCTTTAGGACTGAATATATTCCCATTTCTAATGGATGTTTCGGTGGTATGATTTTTGAGATATGATTTGAGAATTGCTGTCAATTTGCTATCATATAGACTAGTCAATTTGAACAAGTTTGCAATATCAGGTCTTGGTGAGAAATAAATGAGTATCATCAGCGTAACACTGAAAACTAATTCTATGTTTTCCAATAATACTGCCAAGGGGCAGCACGTATACTGAGAATAGCGAAGAGACTAAAACGGAACCTTGTGGCAGGCTATAGTTTACTGGCCTGCTATTTAGATAAACAAAATGGTAGACAAACTAGATTTTTTGAAGAAAATGTGAGTGGTACGTGCTGTGGCAAAACTTGGGTATATTTAAACAATGTTAACATTTTAACATGATGCTAACATGATTGCACATGATGTTAGCATGTTTTAACATGGTGTTAGTATGATTCAGCATGGTGATAGTATGATTTAGCATGATGTTAGCATGTTTTAGCATGAAATGGGGTGATGCATGACTTTGCATGATGTTAACATGATAACATGATACTATCACATTTTAACATGATGTTAACACAATTGTAGCATAATGGTAGCACATTTTAGCATCAATTAGCATGGTGCTAGTTTGTTTTAACATGATACTAGCATATTTTAGCATGATGCTAGCATGACTATGCTTTGTCATAATAGATATACTGAAATATGCTTTATTTGTGAGGTTATGAGGTTGCTACAGTGCTCCAAACAGTTGCTTGAGTGGCCAGGAAGTTTCCAATGCAATACCTAAAGCCCACTGATGGCATGAGTCAAATAAGCCCACCCACATGTCTTTACAATGTTCTAAAGCTGAGATATGGCTTATTTATTTAATTACATGGTTCTAGGCTACAGTAAATGGTTGCAAGGGTGTAGCTAGACAGTTTGAATAAAAAAAAAAGCTCCAATGTCTCTATGAGGTTCTGGTACTGAGGTATAGCTAATTCATGTTGGTTGCTAGGATTCTCTTAATGGTTGCTAGGGCATGGCTGGACAGTTTCATGGTAAAAGCTCATTCCGGAGGTCCCAGAGCCTGAGCCCATTCTGGAGGTTCCTGAGGCCGAGGCCAGCCAAGCATCGCCAGATCGGATGCAGGAGCAGACGTCTGAGCTGGCGGTGGATAACGTGGAGGAGGGAGGCTGTGCTCGCCATGATAGCACTGAGGCTGAGCTCCCACCGGTGTCTGACAATTTTGTTGCTATGGGGTTGGAGCAGGCGCTCCCACCCACCCTCCCTGTTTTGCAGACACCGGCCACGCTGCTGCCATCAGCTGTCATTCCCTCCGCACACTCTCAAGATAACATCTGCACGGTAGCTGAGCTGCGGTTCTTCCAGCCTCCATTAGCGCCGTGGCCAGAGGATCCCTCTGCCTCCCCTCTGGTCCTGGAATCCGGGTCTCTGCCTCAGCCCGTGGACCCTGCCGCTTCGCTCAGCCACCTAGCTCCCTCATCTCCACCCTGTCTCGTCACTCCGCCAGCCCCACCAGGCTCCTTCGTCCTCCGTGCTCCGCTCCGGTCTGCCGTCGACCTTCCCGCTCCTCCGGCTTCACCTCGTCCCGCCATCCCACCGGCTTGGTCCGACTCCTTTATCCCTCGGACTCCACCTCCATCCTCCATCACACCGGCTCCACCGTGTTCCTCCGGATCCAGGCCTCTGCTTCGGTCGTGATGCTTCGGTCGCTGGTGAGCCCCACTCCGCTCTGGCCCTCCGGATCTTCGTCCTCGCCAGGGATTCAGTCTCTCCGGTCCTGCCCCTAGATCCTGCTCACGTCGGGAGCCGTTTGAAGGGGGGGGGGGCTATGTC
>JAZGTK010018247.1:0-11923 GCA_036877625.1 Ambastaia sidthimunki
GAGACACTGGTTAGAAACAGCAGATAGCTTGGGACATCCAAACAAGCACTACAGGGATCACATCAGTTCAGATGAGGAGGTGGAGATAGATCTTCTAGAGAAGAAGTTAAGAAACATACAGGAAGATGCATACGCAGCCAGGAGAGAAGAAAGACCCCATAATGGAACAAATAGGTGCCTTTCACAGCTAATGTTTCACTGCTGTCTGTTTATACTGTGGCCACTTGTAGGATATAAATAGGCCCACATTAATTTCTCACTGTTATACAGTTCATTCAGTTTTATTCCTTTTTAAAATTACTACAACATACAACAGTGATAATTAGATTGTAAATGACAAGGGCACATTCAAAAATTCAAACAGAAATATCACATCCAACCTAAAGGTGTAAAATAGCTAGATTACAGTAAATCGTACCGTTGTGCGCTTAAAAAAGAAAAGATTAATAAGGCATTTACAAACTCGCAAATTCTTGCTTAAAATAGCATGAAATTACCAGTCTTTGTTTCATGCTAATTATGTCTGTGGAAAAAGCGTCACCATAGCAACATGCAAATAAAAATAACTTTAACACCATATGAATGTAGATGTAAAAAGTGGTACAACGTTTGTGCAACGAGTGTACTCAGCTGTAATCTTGGTTACATCTGACATCTTTTTTTTTACTAGACAGAATTAATGGAGACCTGACAGCACTTCAACTCAAGCAATTACATTATTATCTGCAATTAGAGTAATTAGGGTTTAAAGGCAATCTTTCAGTAAAAAACAAAACCGCAGTGAATCAAATATCTGAAGTGGCAATTACTCTAGCAGAAGTCTGTAGTCTTCCTATCAGTTTGTTTTGTTTTGAGTCTGGCTGTGATGGAAATTTCATATTTTTCATACATTTTCAGAACATAAACTCATTCGTTATCAATGTGTTGGTGTCACTGAGGGCTTTAACTTTTGTTAAGACAGAAAACGCTGAGCTTTCTGGATTGGCCGGATTTATTGCCCATTCTATCAGTGGGATTGTATTGATTGGTGTTGATGGAGCGTTTCAAAGCATCCAAAAGCTCTGCAGACAGACACTTTAATCCACTCTGTATGTAATGTGAATGATGTGGTGATCTGGCCAGGGCTGCAGAGATCAGGGTGTGTTTTGTAAAGGAAACCGGATGGCGGTTTAGTTCTTTATTTTGCTTTTGTGTGTTTTGTAGTCTACAGGTACCTCCTCCAGCACAGACCAGATCTGTCAACGAGCAGAACATGAGCGTGTTTGCTACAGGACTCATGATTGGTAAGACGAGGAACATTTGGGCAAATCAGAGTTTATGCATAAAAAAATTGAATTGAATCTGAGCTGTGATTGGCTGTGTTAATTCAGGTGCTGCTGAAGGGGACGAAGCCTCGAGGAGGAGGAAGGAACGTTATAGACAGGAGCTCCTGCAGCAAATAGCTGAACAACAGAAGAACAAAAGAAAGTGAGAACCATCTGTCTTTATAAATTACTAATTGTAGGTATTTGAATTAAAAATCTAAATGTTTGTATGTCTAAATTTAATTGCAGAGAGAAAGAGCTAGAGTTGAGAGTGGCTGCGACAGGCGCCATTGATCCAGAAAAACAGGTTTCTAGAACTTTTTAGGTTTTAGAGCACATTTAAGCACATTTTCCCCCAATCTGAAAATTGGCCATCACCAGCAGTGTTTGGTGCAGTTACAGTTGGGGAACACACGCAATATTGTTACCGTAATTTCAAAACACTTACCGTAATCTCACTTTGTTTTGCCATAGCCAGACCGAATCAAACAGTTTGGTGTTGTGACCCGGGAATACGAGGGCAAAAGACGGGACGTACCCTACCGGCCAGGGGTGAATCTGGAGGTCCTAAAGGCTGATTCTGCAAGGCGGCCCAAAGATCAGAGACCTCCACAAGCACCAGAGGAGAGAGTTCCGCCTGAAAGGCCTCGTGTTGCCTTTCAGTCCCCAGCTCTGGACAACAGCACCGTCTTAAGCCGACTGGCTAATACCTCAGGCCTGGAGCTTGGAGCAGATCTGATTAACGGTATTGCGCCCCTCAGTGAAGATTATCTCAGAAATCTCTCAAGCACCCTGGGGGAGATGGTTGCCCCAAGGTTGGTGAATCTCTGTGGGTTTTGTGGGAGCGTAGCTTTGTTTAGATGACTGGAGTGATGTAGAAATGTTAATTACATGTTTATTTTGTCCTGTGATGTCAGAGTTACAGGTGTGCATCCTCCTATGGTTCCCTCTATCTCAGAATCTTACCAAACTCCTTATGATAATGCGTATTACTACTATGGTGCTAGGAACCCTCTGGACCCCAATTTGGCTAATTGTGAGTAATGTTTAATATTACTATGTATTCATATTTTGTAATAAGTTCTGGACTAGAGTCCCTTTTTTGATTAATGTGGTTTATAGTGTATGTAAATATAATCTGTATATGTCTGTGTTTATGTATTAGATGGAGCAGTTGTAGGTCCACAATCAAACATCGCTCCAGAAGCACACTGGCCCATCCAGCAGCCCCCCTTCATCACACAGTAGGTGCTTTTTTCTTATTGTGCAAAACCATGTGTGGTTTATTACTAAAATCCGTCATCAATCCAACTATAATAATCTGTACAACAACTATAATAATCTCAGTTAAGATTTTCATGTGATATAATTCATTAGCATTACTATAGATGATGTGACAGAATTTTTTTTTTTAAATTGTGTTTATTTACAATTATTAGTGGATTCATGAGTTATTTTTTGTATAATAGCTTGTTAATATGGTACCAGCAGGGGGCACCTGTATCCATAAATATCACAGAATGCTGTTGTATTGCAGTATAGGTGAGGTTTGGCCATCTGGAAGTATAAAATAAACAGGCATCATGTCATGTCATCTTAAAAATTTTTAATTTTACAAAATAATGTAAGTTTGTAATGAATTTTGAAAAATAAAATGTTTGTAAATCATGAAAAATATTTTTAGAAAAAGTAAGTTTTCTTTGTGAATGTTGACTGTACAATATATTTTACCCATTATCTCTTCATTCTGTCAGTGAATAATAAATATATTTTGGCAAATAAAGCCAAAATATAACTACGACTACAGTCATATAATGAGATGACAGTGCTACAAAAAATAGTGTTGATAACACTTATTGTCATTCACATATTCAACATATTGTTTTCACTTATGACAGTTGTATTCCAATTAAAATCATTTTAATGCACATGTATGATGTTTTCAGTAATGACAGTAATGAGTTAAGTTAATAATGACAGAGCTTTCATTGCTGGGCGACTGGTTTCCATCTCTTCAAACATCTTCTCTCTTACCTCAGGCAGAACAGCCAGGCTGGTGTTCCCTCAGGACCATCTTTACTTTCTCCTGAGAGGCAGCAGAAACACAAGGAAAATGCTGTCAGCTACCAAGACGCCCTCAAGCAGCAGGTACCATCAGAAACATATACTGTATCATTATCTAAATCAACACACTTATCATCAGCATCTCCCATTAGAAATCTTTCATTCCTTCTAACAATTCTGCTGTGCACTGTACTGTTTTAAAAGTGTAATGGCCAGAGTGAGGTTTGGCTTTAAAGCAACAGGGTGGAGAATTGTTTCTTCAGACCATAATGGCGAAGGACACAGATGAGTGGCACAAATAGTAAAACATTTGATTCTGAAAGACTTGAGAGATATTTGTTTAACTGCCTCAGGTTGCAAGATCGTTAAGTTTGAAATAGTCTGTGTTGTAGTTAGAAAAGTGCAAGGAAGGGTTTGCGTATATGAGGAATTGAATGCTAATCTGTGTTGAGTTTATCAGGAACTTATGAAGTTTGAGAGACAGGGATCAGACTGGAATCCATGGTTTTCCAAGGTAAAGGGACTTTAGAAGCAGATTAGGGTTAGTTTATGGTGGTGTACTTTAAAAGTCAAATTACGACATGTTGAGCATGTTACATTCTTACAATAATAAAAACTGACGTTTACTTGTTCTGGAGCGCAGATTCAAGAACGGCAGGTGAGGCGACATCGTGA
The DNA here is from genome assembly GCA_036877625.1 of Ambastaia sidthimunki. NCBI lineage: Eukaryota > Metazoa > Chordata > Actinopteri > Cypriniformes > Botiidae > Ambastaia > Ambastaia sidthimunki. The sequence goes on from JAZGTK010018247.1 coordinate 4,044, forward strand.
GAAGTTGGAGAAAGAGCGGTTTGATGCTAAGATCGAGGCGGAGATGAAGGCCTACGAGCCCTGGGGACGAGCCGGAGCAGGAGCACCTCTAAAAGACGATCAAGGAAACCTCATCAGTACTCACTCTGAATTCACACTTAATTCACTTTACTCCCTATTCACACTCAGCTGCAATCGGTGCAGTTTAATAAAACCTTAATAAGTGTGGTTTATAATACAATGAGCTGAAGATTGATTTTAAAAGCATTGATTCTCGCATAAATATGTTGACTTTTCCAAGTTGTATTGTAATTTAATTTCTAACTATTTTATTGTCACACTAAATCATACCGAGAGTTTGTGTTTTTCAAATTTCAGCGATGTTTTGTTTCTGTGTTTGCAGGTGATTTGAAACTAATGCATAAAACAAATGTGGAAGCGTATGATTCTGGAGGCAGAGGGACCCGTAATTCAGTGCCTCCTAGGACAGGTGACCAGACTTTACCTCACAACCTCATTTTTTTTACTAGGTTTATATAAGTTTAGAATATGGGTTGAGGGGTATCTGGGTCAACAATTCTTGACTTAGAGGTACAGGAATGCATCATCAATCGTACTTAGAACCTATAAAAACAGAAGTACTTTACTTACAACCCATTTTAGTGCTCGCTGCATCTGTAGAGCCTGCAGGATTCTCCTCAGCTCAGCCACCGCTGCACGCCCGGGGCAACCTTTTCAATGACCCACCAACTCCACAGCAGATACATGAACAGGAAAAATACAAGGACTTTTTAAGACAACAGGTACGGACTAGCTTGCCAGTTTTGGAATCTATTGCCTGTGGTTTTGGCCTGCAATTCATGTCATGTTTGGAATGAACAGATCGAGGAAAAAAGAAGAAAGGAGGCAGAAGAGAGGGAGCGGCGCAGGATTGAGGAAGAAAAGGAAGAGAGACGGTTGGCCGAACAGCGAGCTCGGATCCAAAGGGAGTATGAGGAGGAACAGGAGAGGAAAAGGCAAAAAGAAAGAGAGGTAATTAATTAGCAGTTATATCATCTGAATCCACAACATCCTGCTAAAGTGATTGTGTCACATCACAGGTAACGATTTCTTTCTCACCTACTATACAGCAAAATGCCAAAAATGAGGAGTTGATCAGACAAGCTGAGGAGCGCCGGAAAGAAGCAGAAAGAAAGAAAATAGAAGCAGAAGAGAGAGAGAATGAAGCTTTAAAGAAAATACTTGATAAAGAGCAGCAGACAGTTTCGAAAGAGGTAAAGATGAACAGTTATACTTTACAATCTTAATGTATTTAAATTCTATTAATAACATAAAATGTTAAATTGAAAAAAATGTGTCATTAAATTACAAATAAACGAATATTCAAATTCTTTTTTTTTTAAGAAAAATATGCTTGAAATGCTTATAAACACTTCTAAAAGATGTTGGGTTGAAATAACTATGGGTTGTTTTTCTACCCCTGGTTGTCAAATAGTTAGACTAGGTTATTTTAACCAAGAATGTTAGGTTGCACAACCAACCCAGCTCTATAGGTTGATCGTGTTTGTTGATTGGTCGCAATTTGAAATTTAATATCTAATTAAATAAACAATACAGATCAAATATTCTACTAGTTGCGCACACCCCTAGCAAATACATACACTCTAAGTGCTAATCGGCTGTGCTGACGCTTCATTTTAAATTTTGAAAGGTTCAAAGGGCACCATCACCACCTATACCAGCCCTGCAGAAGAAACTACGTCAGCAGATTCCTAGACCTCCATCAGTGGAGAGCTACCGCTCTGCTACAGCTCTGTCTGTGAGTCTTCAGTTACAATTCCTCATTTACTCCTGTTGTTCCAAATCTGTACGACTCTTCCATAAGCTGGATTTTTAAGGAATATCCTGGTCATTGCTTCCATATAATAAAAATTGGTTAGGAAAATAAAAATAATCACAAGTTGTATATAATGAAGCATGATGAATGTGTAATTTTTAATAGGTGCGGTCAATGTCAGCTCCACATTCTCCTCCGGTACCTGCCCGCAGGAACGAGATCAGGGCCACAGGTATCTCTCTCTCTCTCTCTCTCTCTCTCGCTCTCTCGCTCTCTCTCTCTCTGTCAGAGGAGGTCAGGCTGCAAAGAAACTGATCTCTAAATTTTGTATACTACTGTTTCAGAGGAGAAGAAGTCTGTGATCAGGGAGCTGTCAGCCTTGCGCAGACAGCTAAGGAGTGAACAAAGACGTTTGGAGGATCAGCTAATGCAGCCCAACAGAAATGACAACCCCTCTGCGCCTTCCAGCAGGTGCATTTATAAACCAAACAATGTGTAATAATGCACAGATGCATCATTGATCTGGCAACGTCATTGAGAGGCACTGGCAACCTTGCAGCATGCTTAAGTCATGATGGTTTTTAACAGGCAAAAAGAGCACCCCGTTGAGGATGTTTCTGAGATGGCAAGACTTCGCAAACAGGTACCTATCAGAAGACCAGCTTCCCACACCACTGCAGCTGTCAACATGCAGAACCTACAGGAGTTTAACCGTCTGAAATACAGAGGTGAATGCCATACTGAAGTTCACCAGTATTTGATTGTCAAACCTCACTAGTGTAATTGGTCTGCAATTTCACATGCAAAAAGACCCCAAATGCCTTTCAGTTTAATATACATCCATAACACTGTATGGGTTAATCCAAAATTGTTAATAAAACCATAAACCAGAGCCAAAAATATTCACTTACAGCTGTACTTGTATTTAGTAACATATGCGTACTTGGTTAGCTTTGGTCTAATGCCAAACTACATCTGTTGTCTAAATATCAAATCAAACTTTACCAAACTGTCTCAATGAGATCAGTGGGGGAACAATCAGACGTCGCTCGTTTACAGAACGTGGCTGGCAGGAGGGGACACATATCTGAAGGATATACATGCAGGACATCTGTATTGAGCAATGTTGCTTTTTATCTGTCAAGAATAAAAACCTTTAGATGAGAGGATGAGTCTGATCTGTGTGTTTATGTATGTGTGTCAGACAGTGCATCTCGTGAGGAGGTACGGCAGACGTATCCTGAACCCCCCAGTGATGATCACAGTCTGGACATCCAGCAGCAGGCTCTGCTACGACAACAGCAAAGAACCATCAACAACCTGAGAAGAGCCAGGGCGACTGGTCAGTGTTTGTGTGTTAGATTTTTAACTAAAGAGGTGTAAGTGCAACTTAGGCTAGTTTTCTCAGTCTGTCCAATGACAAAGCTGGAAGTTATATCTCTCTTGATTTGGCAAGCTTTAATCTGATTGGCTCACTTTGCTTCTCTTCTGGGTCTGTGGACATGCATCAATCCACTTGGAAATGAAGTTTGCGTTCAGGGTTTCTGCGATTCGTTTCAGATAAATCCAACCCTAAATGGCACATAAATAATAATGAAATACATAGTGGTTAGTGGATTAACATTAATCAGACAGTCTTGAAATATTTTATTGGGTGGTTCTTGGCCAGAATAAGCTGCAACATGGACCAGATCTTAGACTCATAGTAGACTTTAGAACCTTTACTGGACCAGATCCATTTAATGAAAGGTCTGCACTACACTTTTGCCTCCAATTACTGATTTTTGTTTTTATTATTTTTCTTTACATACACACACAGACACGTATTTGCTCGAAAACATCCATTAATCCGTGTCTGTGCACTCATCCCTGTTTTCTCCTGGGCAGGTTACTTTGACATGTTTCCTTCAGGTCAACATCATGAACAGGTGAGTTTAAACTTCTACATACCAGTGCACTTGCGTGTCAGACAAGATCACGACTCCATGTTTGCGTGACCCATTTTCCTGAGCCCTTAAACTCTATCTGTGCTCTGTTAGCACCCTCTGACAGTTCTGGTTATTGACTTGACGTTGACTTTATTGATGTGTTTATTCTCCCAGAGGGGAAGTTCTGCAGAGGACCCAGGCAGACACTTGCTGTTAGACTCTGAGAGTGCCTTTATTGGTAAGTCACCCTAAAACCAAAACCAGATGAAAGCAATTTAGTCACCCGTGCCAACCTATGAGTCACAATTGTTTAGTAACAAGGTTTAGTAGTAGGTTTAGTAAGCTATAACCTTGGCAGGAAGTGTTAACTAAACAGTGAAAATAGCAATTGAAAGATGTAGCTTCTTCAGCTTAGATAAGTTCTGACAATTAATACATTGCAAAAAAAATAACTTGCTGAATGCAATAGGATATTTCTTCATTAAGACTTTAAAGGTAGGAAATAAATGTATCTTTTGCCACAAATATGAAAATAAAAAGCTAATATAAGTCAATGGAAAGTCTACAGCATGAAGCAAACGTGTGTTCAGTATGAGCAGCAGACAGTGCGTGACACTGAAGTCAGACAGCTGCTGTCAGTTCTATCAGAGACTCTGTCAGCCATTGAATAAATGACAACCAGTGTGACGGCTATGAACACCAGAAAGCAGAGCGGTTGACTCTGGGGTTAAGATAACGTTCATCCTCAGTGCCACCCTGGAGAGTTTGGTGGTCACGTTGTAAATGAGTTTTCCTTAATCTCTCAACCATTTAATGTCATTTTACATGTCGGTTTCAATTATCGAGCCCTGATTGCTTGAATCGTGCATGTTGGAGCTGGAGAGAGAACTCGTCTTAAATCTCGAGAGAGGGCCGTCTGTATACGGCTGGTGCTGAACACATGAGCGCTTGTCTGTTGTAAATAACAATCGTTTGTTTCTACACAGACCCCGGCGGTGAGTCATTGCTTCAACAGGCCCGGCGTCACCAGAGAACTGGACGAGATTCTGCCCGGGTGAGACCATCTCTTATGTGATTCAGTAGAAAATCATGCCCTCACTTGACCTTTACAAAATCATTAGCTTTTTATTTCAGAACCAGCAGCCTACATAGTGAGATACCTTTTATTTGCAGTATCAATTCATGATGTAATACTGAATCAGATGTAATACTGGAACATTTTAAATAGGCAACAAGTGAAGATAATGCTTATCTGCAGCATAAAATTTTCATGATCTTGCAAGGAGTTTGATGTTAACATTGCTAAGCTAACAGCATTGAACTATAAAATGCATGCCACATAAATACTGGAGAAAATTATATATTTAATAATTTTTATTTGCATCAATATCGGATCAAATCGAATTGTAATTAACCTTCTTGGCATTCTTGTTTTGGATAAATATTTACACTGAGCAAAAAATAAATGCAATGCTGCCTCTATGTTCTGGAATAACCTTTGTGTGGAGGTGCCTGCCTTTGACACCTTAATAAAGATACTATATAAACTCAGTAGGTTTTGGAGCAAGTCTACAGCGGTTTGAAATTAAATCCACAAAGACCCATCTTTATATCTCAAGCCTTTTCTGTCACAGACAGAGATCAGAATGGACTGTTCTGCTGAAGGACTTTTCTTTGTGTGTCTGTAGGACATGAGCCGGTATATTCGACCTGACAGTGGACCTGACAGCCAGTCTGTGCACTCGCTGTCCAGCACTGAAATAGAGAGGCTGAGGGAACGCATAAAGAACAAGATGACATCCTTGAATAACATGAGAGAACATGACTGGAGATCAGGTCAGGAACTCTGAATCTGAAATGAATTTCAGCTGAGGTTAAATAGATTCATACAGCCAGAATTTTAAATGACTGAACTACTGGAATAAAGTTTATATATTGAAGTATACCGGGCCTATTTTGGTGACTAACTACAAACTTAAAATAGGAAGCAGTAGTCATGACAAACATGACATTTAGAGGCAGGTAATTTTGAGACCAGACAGTATTCTGAGAACAAAGCGGAACTTGATGTCCTCATTTACTTGCTAATAAGTGTCTCAAACAAAACCCTTCAATGTCATATCTAAAAGCCAGCCAATCAGATTGGAGCTTGCAACTGTGACTAAGAAAGCTATTTTTGTGTGCATTACGCATCAGACAATCAGTTAATGTTTTGTAGGTTGTGCTAGTTAAAAATACACGTGAAATGTGCATGTTTATCTGAACTTTCATGAAATCTTTTGTGCTGTTTAGAGGTAACATCAGTAGGGGAAGGGGAGGAGCTATGGACACAGACTCCTCCTCCTGACGACAGCCGTGGTTCCATAGACACCTTTGCCACAGAGCCCTGGCTCCGCCCCAGCTCCTCCGATACACTGAAGAGATTTGTGGGAAGTCGCAGGCCGTCCAGCCGAAACCACACAGGCCAGGATTGGGAAGGGCCGTCCACCTACCACGGTTAATCCCAGAATCAAGACACTAGAATGGGAATTTCACAACAGCTTAACTTTACGTAGCCATTGTAAAACAACTTATTACTTAAGGCCAAAGTGAGCATTGATGTAGTATGAGTTGTTATAGGGTTTCTGGCATCTAAAGTTGTTGGGAATGAAATATATTGCACTTGTTTTAGAAGTAGAGTAGTAAGTAGAGTAGGGTACGTAGGGTCATTTCCAGTAACAGAAAGCAAATAGAGTTTGAGCATGTGGCCTCCAGTCAGAAAAAAAAATACTTGACTTTATACTGTGATTGTGTGTGACATGCATGAGCTCAGGATTTACAGTATTTTAATGTGTGTTTTCTACAGTATCTTGTGTGTTTTAATACAATGTAAATTTTACATATAGGAATTTAAGCTTAAAATATAAGCTTATAATTGAAAAAGAAACAAGCTTATGTAATTAAATCTTAATAAATATTTTAGTCATTTTCAAAGATGTTGTTGTGAGGTTGCTTTCAGAAGACCAATGTTAGTTTCACAAGGACATGCACCAAGTTTAAAACAATACAGAGTTGTACAGATCGTTTTATTTCCATATAGAAAACTTTACAGGGCTGTAACATTACAGTTTACCCTTGCTTCAGGTCTTTTAGCCATCAACAGTTTTAAAGCACAGCTATCATTAATTTCTATACAATACAACCCACCCCCAAAACCAAAGAAGTTTTAAATATATTAACTTTTTTAAAAATTTGTACACGTAGAGTGAGGCTTAACTTCAAACAGGGATACAAACCAGTGAAAGCTCACATTTTAGTTGCCCTCAATTTCAAAGTTCCAGTTTTCTTCTGAAGGATCTTAGTTGCTGTTTAATTAAAAAAGTGTCAGCATATATAAAATGGAGGAATCAAACTAACCAGTTTATATCATATTAGAAATCTCTAGCTGGACAGTTATGGAGGGAAAGATGGCATAGTTCAATAATTTATCACAAAAGTAAAAATCTCCAGTGCATTTTGATCAAGAAAACAAGTGCAGCAAATTCCGAGAAACAAAGTTACAGAAAACGAAATCTAGTGTTGTGAGATTATATTACAAACCCGGAATTCTGTACAACTAGTTTCTTCCGAGGAGTTATTAAAGCTAACGTTAGCCATTAGCAGTGCAAACGAAACAAAAAAAATCTGAATCACTTGATAAACATAATTTGAACTAAGCATCAATGGTTCGCTTGATACCGAACCCTTTCATAATTTTCCAGACAGCTTTAAATATAATGCCAAGACACTTTCTGAAATATATTTGGACCTTTAATAGATCTCAGAGGTCAAGCGTTTGAAGAGCAGTAGCGATATTCAGCATCCTCAATGATGTTGTAGATAATTTCATTCTATTGTACAAGGCCTAGTCGTGTCCAGTGGGCGGGGTGCAGTTGCTGATCTGAGATTGGTTGGTTGTTCAGAACGGGCCCTGATTGGGCAGGCAGGGTTTGATATTAGTACCATCATAAAGAAAGTCGACCGTCTGATGCAGCCTGCTCTTTTTTAGACCTTCTCGCTCCTTATTGGCTGCAGGAGATCGTATCGCATCTTACAGGTTTCAGACAGCAGATGAAAGAGCAGACCTTCACGCGTCTGTGGTGTTCAGAGACAGTCAC
>JAZGTK010018248.1:0-11922 GCA_036877625.1 Ambastaia sidthimunki
AATGTAGCTTGTTCACTCCACATCAAATATAAACATAATTCTATCCATGTCTTATGAAATTATCTAAAGCAAACATGCAGTGTACAAAATATTTATTCAACAACGTAAATTTATTTCCAGTATTACTTTGAAATACATTTTAAACAATGTATATGCTGTGCACTTTGTTTCATTATATGTCATGAATAATTCAGTTTTACCCCATTGTTGTCTAGTTGTTTATTTGTATATGCAATGCAGATAATAATAATAATATTACAATTATAATGAACAAAGAGACAGAAAAAGGTCATACTGAGCACTTAAATTCTCTACCATCCTGAGCTATTGGTAGAGTCTGGGCAAGATAAGAAAATAAGACACAACAGATAAGAGATGGCCCATGCCATTTGTTAATGTCCGATTCTGTCATGCTAATATGAGGATTGATGATAAAAATAACACAATATAGAAATACAAATCGTCAACGTAGCATGAATTGTAGTGAGCTAAGTTCCCCATCACCTATCTGATGACAGGAGCTATTAATTTGTGTTTTTGTTAAACAGAAAAAGAGGGACTGGTTGTACACTAAATTAAATGGCTGTAGAACTCGGATGTAACAGTGGTGGACAGTGTTGGACTGCAGTGCTTTAAGACCAAACTCGTGTTACCGGTAGTTCATCCTTGCAAACTGTGGAGTGATTTTTGAGTTACGAAATGCAAATAAAGCATGTAGCATATGCTTTTTGTCAGGCCACCACTTTATTTTAGGCAGAATGAGAAAGCAGTCGAGAATGTCTGGTAGTTCTAATACGTACAGTTTTAATGCTCTGATGCACACCCTCATTTTCAGCCCACGTCACACATTCCAATTACACTGCGGGACTGGATCATATAAAAAAAGAGCCATTCAAGTGTTGTAATGAGTTTCAGACTTTTATGAGATTCTTTAGAACCAGTGAAAAGTGTCGAGGCTGCATCTGAAAATGTCTTGATTACTTTAGGAGTCAGATTTAGGCTCTTGAGCATGTGTGTGTGTCTATGGCTATGAATGCAAACGATGCAAGAAAAGAAGTCTGCTCGTCTACAAAGGCCAGTGATTATACTGAGTAAAGAGCGAGGGAAGAGACGAAGAGAGAGAAAGGTGAGAGAAAGAATGCAAGGGGGAGGAAGTGAGGCAGACTCGAGGCCAGAGAGGCTGGGGGTAAAACATTGCGCCCCCTGGTGGTCCTCAGCAGCTACAAGTCTCTGCTGAAGGTTTGGCTCTATCATTCCGATCGAGTTTGATTGGCTCGGGAAACTCGTTGTATAACTCCACTTCAGTTTCCTATGAAAAATAAAGGACCACAGTTAGCATCTGCTACACCGTGACTAGCAAACGCATATTATCTATAAATATTAGAAGATATAATAGAATTGCAGAATATATTATAAAAATCAAAGCTAAGTATTTTAGCATGCAGCGCACCTGTTTGAGTGCGTTGCGTGCAATGGTTTGGAAAGCTTGCTCTACATTAATGGCTTCCTTTGCACTGGTCTCAAAGTATGGGATATTATTCTTACTCTGGCACCAAGCCTGCGCTCGCTTAGTTGTTACCTGTGTGAAAATAACCAACATTAAAATACAGACTTTACTGAGATAACAAGAGTGCATGATTAATAAATGCATATCGGCTACAGCCAGAATGTGTGCATAAAGTAACACTAATTAATCAGTTCATATTACAATAAAACAAACATTTGTATTCTGGTAAGTATTGATACTATATTAGCTTCTGGGTTCTAAGAATAAGACATCATCTACTACACTCCATTCACAATTCGTTTATATAATTATTTTTTTTTATATCTTGTATCTGGTAAATGAGCATAAAACTTCGCAGATATAAATACACCAATCACACACCAACAGAAACCGTTACATCACACCACTCACCTGTCTATTCTCAAGATCGATTTTGTTGCCCAGCACCACGAATGGAAAGTTTTCTGGGTCGCGTGGGCTGGCCTGGATCAGAAACTCATCCCTCCAGCTGTCCAGCGTCTTGAAGGTGTTGGGGGCAGTGACATCGAACACCAGAACACAGCAGTCGGCCCCCCGGTAAAAAGCCACACCCAGAGACTGGAACCTTTCTTGACCGGCTGTGTCCCATATCTGTGTAAACAACGATACAGAACAATCACAATGACTGTAGCAGATTTTTGTTTTATAAGAACTTTAATAGGTTTGAATTCGTCCGTCAGGCTAAACTGCTCAAAATATTTACTGTGCATCTTTCTTTTTTTACAATATTATAAAATTTGTACATTACCACAAAAATCTCATTAGAAGGATTTTTATAGAAGCAATAAATAAAACCAACCCAACCCAACGAAATAAATTCCGAGACAATTTTCCTTTTTTCCTGAAGTAACTCTTCATGTGGGCAAGCAGGAAATGAAAACGCTTTAGGCGTTTTTATTTTCAGAGCATCGTGTACTTGGAAATATTAGTTTGTAAAAGCTTTCGCATGGTTTGCAACCATCTGTACCTGCATTGTGACGAGCCGGTCATCGACCATCACTTCTTTTGTCAGAAAATCTGCTCCTATAGTAGCTTTGTACTGGTTACTGAACTTCTTATTCACATACTGGTTCATCAGAGACGTCTTCCCGACCCTGTTAAGACAAACAGAGCTGTAAACCACAGCTACTTGACATTAAATGGTCAATACTCATATGGTGAAAGATGTTTTCTCTCTTTACTCAAAGCCAATGATCGGTTAGAGTGTGTATTTTAATTACCATTAGTAGACAGTAGACTGTTTATTGTAGATTATGATTGTGCCACTTAAAAAACTAACTTCCTGTTGGTTAATGAAGATGTTGTCATTTAGGTTAACCAACAGGGTTTCCTGTTTTTGCACGGGGATGGAGATCCCACAAGCCCCCTCACCTCATAACTGGTTCTAACTAACGCTTAATGCTTATTAATAACATATCTGACATTACAACAAGACTCTTTTGTCAGTGCATGTCTTTACACATGATCAGTTATACATCCAGCTAGTAAATTAGTCAAATGGGGGTGTTATGGGGTTGAAAATCTACCTACAAGGTCACCATTCCGAAAGATGGAAACTCACCCGGAATCTCCAAGGATGATAACCTTGAGGAGAACTTTCTTCCTCGATGTCATAATGTCACAGCTGGGGGAGAAGGACACAGAGATTTCAACAGCACATCGCACACAAATGAAAAGGAATTGAAACCAGAAACTATTCACACTCAAATAGGTTTATTTCAAGGACGTGGAAGTGGATCACAAACTTCACCTACATTTACTACGTTAAAAGAACATTCACACAATGTATTTCTCTTACGCATTCTTACAAGTGAGCCACAAAAGCCTTTTTGTTTTTACAACCCACAATTCTGCTCACACTATCAAATTGGTCATGTGTGCCATTACTACCAAAAGTCACGAGAAACAAACTCACGAACTATATGCAACACACGACTGCTGCTGAATGCACACAGACTTCCTGTTTTGCAACAGTCGGCCTGTACGCGTCGCTCGCTGAGAACTTCTGTCTTTCGATCAATACAGGCTCATCTGTACAGTGTAGAGGTGCCGTGTATGTATGCAGGCCAGGAAACTGAGAGGGAGGACACGGATTATTATGGAATTCTCTGGGAACTATATCAACTGTGTTAATCTGAAAACTTGTATGACAACAATGTGTAAACAAAGCCTGCTTGTCTCTTGGACAGGTCTCAGTGGTCACATGGTAACATGAAATGAAGAATAGCAAGTTAATCATGTAAACTGCCACTCCAAGAGACTAATCTTACCCAACGGGTGCCGAGTATTGACATGTAACTTGTAAATCATTATGACATCACAATTCAATCATGGCATGGGGTTTAGGAGGTTGATGGTTCTTTGAGGCAACTACCTCAAAATGGCTTTGAGGTTGATAAGACTTCACATGAGTATGTGAGTAAATCAAACTGAACTACTATGCAATCAGTGTTTTTACTCTAATCTTAAAACTTTGACACCTGGTTTGGCCACGTACAGTTGATAAAAAACAGCTATATTCAAAGAACTGAAGTCACAAAGAAAAGAATTGTTAGATAATATTGAAAGAAATGTTCATTTGAAATCTGTCTCAGGATTTATACAAAACAAAAGATGCAGACTGGTGACAAAATCCGGATGCAAACATCCGGACTGAAGAAAAACACATCTAAAGAAACAAAAGACTCAGCATGTAAAGTTCACTGCTGCTTTCTACTCACTAGGGGCCTATGGATATATAGGGTTTGCTTTCTATACATTAAGATATAATGTGCTATTTAAGTGTTTAAACATCAACTTTAGCAAGCCTCAACAAACTATTTGTAAACACTCTTCTATAGTATCATTCAAGCGGAAAATAGGTTCAAGCAGTTAAACTGGTTTTGAAAAAGCAACCATTTGAAAGTATGCATATCCATTAGTACTAACTTTAAGTTGCTAATTTTAAGATAAATCAGGCAGATAAAATTAGCTTTACAGTTAGCAGCATCAAGCATTAGTCTGCATACACAACTCGGCTAAAACAGCATACGTTTTATTTAAAAGGACAACTCACCGTGTTAGAAAACATGTCACAAAAAGAGGCAAAGCAGAGACAATGATTAATGTGGTGCTGTACTATGACAACAGAATGCTGCTTGAAGCAACAAATCCTGAAACGCCTTAAAAAACAACACCAGTTCCTAACACTTAACATAAGAGCTGCAAAAGAGGACTGAAGAGGTTCTTTACAAGGTGCTTGTGTAGAACTTAAAATCACAGACCTGGAACTCTTCTCATTTCTGTCCCTGCAGTACCTCACAGTTTTAACAAAACTGCACAACTATAAGGACATAAACAATCATATAACACATTCCCTCTGAATACAATATTAACACATAAAATCTGTATCTTTACTCAGAGTGCACTTATGGCCAACTTCATGAGATGATAAAAAACCTTGTGAACTGACTATTGTACCTAAATTTGTATTTATAGGCATTATAAATACATGCTTTCCATGAGAGCTAAACCAGAAATACCTATAACGTAAAAATGCTGTCCAGGTAGGGAACCAAGAAGTTAAGACACAGCCCAAGACTGTAACAGCCAACATTTTTAGACTCCATATTTAATCTGGAACCCATGACACTCGCTTAAATCAGATCACATGGTACACAACACTTTCCCTTATACAAACCATAACCAAACACTGCCACCCAGAACACAACAACATCAAACATCATTGAGGGACTTATGTGAATGACTAATGAAGTGAATGACTTATGAATCAATGTTAGACGCCCTATATTGCCTATATTATTATGCAGCCTTTAGATGTTTAATATCGCTTCTTCAGCAATACTAGCCAACTGTTCAACCAACTGCTTGTATGTTGTAAACATTCAGTAAACGTGTTTGATGCGCCTGCTGGTTGTGATCAGCTGATCTGATATAAAAGCCAACAGTGAGGTCTGATCGTTGCAAACATTATAAATGATCCTGCTGTATTTTTTGTTATATCAATACACTGAGCTGATTAAACAGAAAAAGGTCCTTCAAAACATACATTAAACGACAATCCATCGCTACTGTCAGGCCTGTCAAGATAACTAGAAACACCTGATCATTCAGGGCCTGAATATTGATTGATCACCATATTACAATGTTTAAAAATGGTTTGAATTAGATCGCAGTATTAAACAATGGAAAACCATAATGTAACTTAGTATTACTGTCTCTTAACAGCATAAAAATGAGCTGTCGGTCAGCTAACGTCAGTTAGCATACAGAGCAACATTAGTCAGTCATCTCATCTACATTTACAAACCCACGATCAGTCTTTGGATTCAAAACGTAACATCATACATGCTGTCTTTATAACTCACCTGGTTTATAAAGCAGGAGACTATCAGTCTGTATTTGTACTAATGTTTTAGCCTGTGAGCTAAAATGCTACCGTGTCCTTTTTACAAGACTGATGTTTATGATGCAAAACAAAAAGTAACTTCAGCTCCAGATGCAGCGAGAGACTGAATCGCTTCGACTAGTGTGAAGTGCGATTTAATCCGAAATGGGGCACGAGACACGGGTCGTATAATCGTTGCTACCCCTCTGTTAACTGTCGGATCTTTTCTCTTTCTCTTTTGAGATCTGCTTTAACTTCCTCCAAAACAACCCTGTGATGGCCAGCGGTGTCGTCACGCCGGTGACGTCATCGCGTAGGCACCCGAAACGCCCTTCGGGAGACGCTCGTGCATCAGCATGTTGTTTATCCGGACAGTCAGCAAGCATAAATCCGAAATACTGTCTTAAAAGCGGATCAGTATCTCATTGTTAACGAGAAATGACACGAAATATGAATGCCCAGTTTCTACTTTACCCTTATTTTGTTAAATTGGCCCAAAACACGAAATGGGCAACCATAATATTTACTATTATTAATTTATGTACGTTTCTACATGAGTTTCAAGATGGGATAATGGCTCCCTCTGCAGGACACGTCAACAAACGTAGGCAGAAGTTTCTAATATCTAACATTTCAGAACGGAACAAAGGTTATATATTCACACAATTCAGTAGTAATACAATTTGTAATCGTTAAGGATCTTACGAAAACATTTCTTGCGTTGTATCAGTGACCTGGCGTCTTTGTGCTTTTTTAATGATGAGAATTGGAGCATTTTTGCTAATTCATAAAATTCTTATCTTTGTATTTTATTTTTGTGCTGTTGTTAAATGTTATATCGAATGCAAAGAGTTATTTTCCTCAGGTGACGTCACTCAGAAAGGCCCGCCTTAAACATGGCAGCGCCCTTGATGAACGTGTAGCTGTTGTAGGCGAGTGTCAAAGATGAACTGCTTTCCTGTTAAATGTTGTTTTGAAGATTAAAGAGAAGAGACATCTCCGCGTACAGTATGGACAGACGAGAATTCACAGCCTCTCTTGTGGTATTGTGCATTTCGTGTCTTTTAAACATTATCAAATCAATTTGAATACAGATCTATTACATCCTTTTAGATGACATTACCTGTCAATGTCACACACAGAGAGTAATGGGCTAATAGTCTCTCCTGTTATCTGAAGGAGCTGTCAGTGTCATTTGTTTTATCACTAACAAAGTGTAAAGATAATTTGATTATCAGTTGATTATGTCATGCTATAAAGTTAATACCACTGTGGTGATTTAAAATAAATAGCATCCTTATTCTTTAATATATAAAATAAATAAGTTTCGTATTATTATTGACTGTTTCTGTTTACCTATTGTAGTCTTAGAAAAATCAGTCTTGTACTCGTTTAAGTTTATGTGATTGCTAACAGGTCATATAACTGACAGATCTTCAAACGCTCTCTTACAATGTCATAACAAATGTATGACTGGCACTTTTTCCAGATTCTTATATAGATTTTTATTATTTAGATACCATATATTATATATATAGATTTTTGTTGTTTCTATTGAAATGTCAATCCAAATACAAATTGTTTGTCCCAACCATTGTAAAACACTGAATGTAACAGATAAAAATAATTTTAAATTATCCAAATGAACCATTTTCAAAAAGGTTGATATTATCAGAATTTTAAACTTGACTATAAGATAATTACAAACTTTGTTTAATGAATGCAAATGAAAACACTTGTTGTCTATGCAGCTGTGTGAGTTTGTTTAAATTATGGTGCGTTGGTTTGTTTGCATTAGATGCTTTATCATGTCCTCTGTGTTCCAGGCGGGTGGCTGTGCAGGAATGTGTGTGGATCTCACTCTCTTCCCTCTGGACACCATAAAGACAAGATTACAGAGCCAGCAGGGATTTTACAGGGCAGGAGGTTTCAGAGGCATCTATGCTGGGGTCCCATCAGCTGCTATAGGCTCCTTTCCCAATGGTAAGTTTCATAGAATCTATTGACCCATATATGTGTTTATATACATATATATATGTATATTTGTACATATGTGTAAATTATATATGTACGTTTGAAATCTACACACAACTGTTCAAAAGTTGTCTGGTGTTTGTCTTCATCTTAAAAACCTCATCATCTGTAGGCATCAACTTAAGGCATATTATAAAAGACTTTTTTAATGGATGACATTAACTGAATAATAAGTGTTCAGCATAAATAAGAACTCTGACAAAAGGGTTGCCTCAAAAAGCAGGTTGAATAAATGACAAGAAAACATTTTTTAAACTTCTAGGCATAAAAGCACTTTGATGATGCTCAGTTATAACAGTTCCACAGTTTTGGTGAGTTTACTATTACAAAATGTGAAAGAAATAGTAAAGAGGGATAAGTAAGTGACTTTAAACTTCTGACCATTAATGTGTATAACGTATGTGTGTGTGTCTATAAAAACAGTTCACTTATAGTGACCTCAAGTAAAGTAATTCTGCTTGGTTTCAGCCGCTGCTTTTTTCGTCACTTATGACAGCACCAAGTCTCTTCTTGCTGGCTGCACTGCTGCACATTTGGCCCCCGTCACTCACATGCTGGCTGCGTCATTAGGAGAAATCGTAGGTTTCTTATCTTCTTCCTTCCTGTTTAATTGTCCTTGTATTTATCATTCTTTACAGATTGCATTTCCGAATTAACCACATGCCTGTTTCACAGACAAATATGCAGAGGGTTTAGTATGTGGTTTTGGTTAAATGAGTTGGCATGGATTACCGGGGTTCGAGCCAGGGAGCAGATGAGCGTGTATTTTCCCACCAGCTGGTCAAATTAGCATTGTGTTATTTGTCTATTGCTTTAGCTGTTTTCATAGCAAGTCTTGCTGTTTAGTCCGGGGAGATTATAGCGTTTGAGCTGGAAGAAACACCTTTATTTCCTGTGCTGGTGAGATTCTGCTCGCTCAGGGCCAATACAGCTCATGTGACACAAAGGAACAACTCGTAAGCAAAAAGTTTGCTTATCCCCTTTAGCACTCTGATATAATATATAGGCCTGTATATAATATATATCTGATATAATATATAGGCCTGTATATAATATATATCTGATATAATATACAGGCCTGTACTGAATTTGCACACACAAAATACTGCAGTTCCCCAGATTGTTGCAGAATTTGAACATTGTAAATCATAAAACTGTATACATTCCCCACTCAACATGTTTATTAAATATTTGGTCAATTTGATATTTCTTCCAGCTGTCAGTGCAATTCTAATACACTCAATACAGCTTAACACATTTTAAAGTCTTTTAAATTAATACAGTCAAGTTTGATGGATTTTTTACCTTACAGTCAGTGTAGAAAACAAAATAAATGTGCAGATTCCATAGCCTATTTATATCACCTCATTCTGTTACGTAATTGTAGTTTTCAATTTGAAGTGAAGCTGTATAAATTATGTTGAGTTTTTCAAACCAATTCTTGTTTTCACTTTTTAATGTTGGTATTAGGAAAAATGATGTTGGTTGATAATCATTAATTAATATTTTGTACATTTAAATTCCTGTGAAATCGGAAGGGTGGTTTTCTGAGGACAATATTAAAATTAATCGTAGTTTTTCCATCTGCTTTTCTAAGCTGAGGAAGACACACTGGGTGAAATATAGTGTTTTGCCTGCAGCTGGAGCAGCTATCACCTGCTAACTGCAGCCATTAAACATAACCCAAAAATAAAAGTCAAATGAACAGCCTCTATCAATACCCAAGATAATTGAATGTAAGGTGAAGATGAGGTCAGGTCTGTTGATAACCCTTTGCCTGCTGTAGGATTTGCACTCTTCAAAAGAGGGATTTTTACTAGCCGAGTCTCAGCTGAATCCCTGTGTGTTTTGGGTACACATCGCCCCGTTCAAAGCCTGTAATCCCAGAGCTTAGCCATGAAAGTCTTCCCCTCAGGCCGTCTGGAGCACAAGACAAAGTCATCTCACTTATGTAACTTCTGCTGTTTGCCAAGATTTTTAAAAATTTCTCAGTTTAAGTTACTTAATGATTCATTAGTTTAACATTTTATCACAGTTTTCAGATTTCTGGCCAGGTTTAATTGCACAGAAATATGTGAGGTTTTCCTCTTTCCTCAATACTTTTGAGTCTGAAGAAGGGAGTCAATGCTGTACTGACATAGTTACCCTGTTGACCCTAAAGAGGTTAACGCTAGGAACCTTAAGCTTGGGAATTCATACTCTGCCTTTGTTGCATTAGATCCACCTAGTAACAGCCTTTCAGCCACAGTTTTCGTGATCTGTCTGAAAACTTATCTATAACTTAGCCTGAACTTATCCTGGTTTTATTCACCTTTTCCAGTCTCCCCTAACTCCCCCTCATCTCTTTAGGCCATCATATGATTTTACAGTGCTGTATGATTGGGAATTAATAAATAATTTCTTTCTTTTCTTGCTCAGTTCAGCATGGTGGTATCACAGTGTGTGTGTGTGTGTGTGTGCGTGTGTGTGTGTGCTATAAAGAATGTTTTGGCTCATGGTGTCTGTCAGGGATAGAGCTGGCTGTTGTAGCCATTATATCAGATTTATCTTCATTCCCATTCGCCCAACACGCTTTCCAAAAGCTCATTTGTCAAGCTGAAGGAGCAGTTTTCCTGCATTTATAAACCTTGTCTCTCCCTGTGGCTGTGAGCTAAAACACACCGTCTAACGTGAGCAGAGAGGAGCCATTGGCACCCCAAGCTTGGCACAGCAAATAATCCATACATTGCCCATGAGAAAAAGGTTGCTGGCGATTTATTGTACACGTCAAGCCAGAAGCTTGTGCTGTGGCTCATATTCAACCTCTTCCTGCCACCTTACTTGCCCTTACCTGGCAAGACTATTAAATGTCAAAAAATAGACAGGCAATCCAAATTTAAAGTGCTGGTTTAACATGTTTTCTTCACATATGCAATAGTATAAAGGAACAAGATGGGGGATGTGTCAGCCAGATATTAGTTTGTGCTTTACATGCAGATGGGGTTTGGAAAGCAGAGGGAAGGACCCAAAGGGGGTCCTGTTGTTTTTTAAAACACCTGTAGAATGATTTGGGGAGATTGTTCCAGATATCTAATGGAATTCCAGCTTCCCAAAGCTCTGTTGAATGCCACTGAGTTTAGGAAAGATCGTTTGGATCATTCCAGCTGGGGCTGTTGATGTCAGAGTGACCTGATGTGGTTTATTTAATGCTAACAGCTGCACTGAATGATGATCATTCAGCTGCAAATATTTGGAATCATGCAAACTGAACCTGCAGAACTTTGAGTTTGTACTTCACTGTATGGGCAGCTATACATTTTTCTGACAAAATTATGAACAAAACTCAATCAAAATTATTTATGGTGACTAAATATATTCATTCTCTTCACCTGTGTGTTCTCATTAATGCATTAAGGTGCGTAATTTACCCCACAATCTCCAAATTGCTCACAAATACAGACAAATTGTGACAGTTGCATGACAGTCAGTTTAGAAACTACTTTAATCTAAACTCTTTCAAAGAAGGTAGTCAGGATAGTTAACAATGTAACGCTTGACTGGTCATACATTCACAAAAACACCATAATGGCAAAGACTATTTTTCAATGTCATCAGGCCAGTTTTTCCCCTCACTGCTCTCTGTAAATTATCAGGAAATACACAATGTCAGTAATTGATCGTGTATAATCTTTCTCTAGTCCTCCATCAACTCCCCTGCGAGATGATACAAAATTGCAGCGCACAAATTCAATTACTGCTAGAATTACTTGTCATATCCACTTCCCTCCCCATTTAGTGGCGTAATTTCAATCCTTTAGAGAATTACATGAGGAGACGTGATGTTCAGTGTTTCATAAATGTTAACTCAGTGAAAAAGGAATGTAATGAGCTCTGTAAAATAGGTCCTGTCAGTTGGTATATATTAGACTGATGGGGTAGTTTCTGTATTTTGCCACTGGGTGGCACTCTTGCTACG
>JAZGTK010018249.1:0-11922 GCA_036877625.1 Ambastaia sidthimunki
TAATAAGTACTTGTTAATAAGAACTCAATTAGTACCTTGGTATATTTCAAAGTACCATCAGAGTACCATCAGTATATAACTGTAGAATTTATTTTCAAATTGTCGCATTGCTCTCTCATTAAACACAAAAATAAAACCAATTTCTCATGCACAAGGGCAACTCGATTGCGTTTAATAGAGCGCAAACAGAACCCAGCAGCAATGAGATACAAACTCTTCAGCGGGTTTGATGCTTGACAGTTTGGCGAGGTCAATTTGTGCCGTTTTTCTACGTTAAAATCGCGAATGTCCTTTAAAGTACAATGATTCAGTGAACAGCAATAACCACAAGCCCCAAAGCTCCACTGAATAAACATCACCTGATAAAACACACAGCACAAAACCTCAACCAATGACACACACACAAACACACACACGTGAAACAGGAGAGATGGTTGTTACCGAGGTAACCACCCCACAGACGGGTGGGACACTATGTTACACAGCAGCAGAGTCTGTTCTGGGACGGGACCAGAGATGACCATTAGGTCCAGCGAGGCATTGGAGATGAGGGCTGGTCCGAGTGTTTTGGCAGTGGAGGGTGTGGAAAGACCCTCTCAGCTCCTGATGAGGGTCAGGAACTCGTCTCGTGTCTTGGGGTCTTCTCGGAAAACACCCAGCATGGTGCTGGTCACCGTCTTGCTGTTCATCTTCTGAACGCCTCTCATGACCATACACATGTGACTACAGAGATGAAAGCATGATTTCAGAACTTCTGTCACTCAGAGGGTAGAGCCATATTTACATTACTGTCATTCATTTATTCATGTCATTTAATTATTCATACAATAAATGTAAATCAAATAATAATAAAATAATAACCATAAATGTGTAAATTAAAGCTGCAATCCATAAGTTTTTTTGGTTAAAAATCCGTGTTCAACACAATCTCCTTATCTCACCCTGATTCACAACAATAACTTTATAATAATATTTTATCATCTGAGATGTCTGCTTCGATTTTCAGGGAAATGTCAGTTTGGCTTCAACGTGTAAACAAAAAAAAATTTGATAAAAGAACCTGCAACTTTATGCAAAAAAAGTCTCAAACTGAGGTTTACGACAGAGAGCAAAAGTTCTGGGTTGCAGTTTACAGAAATGTGGCTGCTTGAGAGTTTTCATTTGTACGTACGTGGCCTCAACGACGACTCCCACGCCAGCCGGCTGCAGCGCTTCCGTGATCGCCACCGCGATCTGTTTGGTCAGCCGCTCCTGAACTGAAACAAGATAAAAACAACAGACAGAATCAGCGTGAAAACTGCCACGCGTGAACATTGATTGATGTGTTTTTATGTGTTTACCTTGCAGTCGTCTGCTGTATATCTCCACAATCCTGATGAAACAAGACAACACGGTACAGAGTTCACAATTAAAACATCATTTTCTTCAGGAGTGCAGACAGAAATCTGTGTGTTTGTAATTATTTGACATGACACGAAAGAAACATCATTTATTGGCGATAACGTCCAGTATTTCAGACGTTGTATTAACAGTATCGCTTGGTCATCAGATGAGATCAGTGTGACGTTATGATGGGCTTTAGGCTGCAGGTATTGAGGTCAGATTAATCAAGCTTGTCTTTGTCACACATTGTATTTAATCCTCTTACACACAATCACTCTCTCACTTCAAACACAAACATAAACAACAGTGTCTTCACAGACACACAACATCCCTGAGGCACAAACTGCCGTTTATTCCCTTTACTCAACATCACAGCTGATGTTACTGACCTCACAGAATGAGACACACTGTATGGAGATATACAGATGTATTCATATAACACTGTAACATTTTTGTTGTGCTATAATGTTTCACAACAATGTGTGTGAACTATACAACAACTCTGCATGAAGTTTTCATATAACTTTGGGAAGATTTTAAAGCCAAGTGGGTACTGTAGCAAAAAACTTACATTTCATAAACTGATCAAATTGACCTGCCATGAAGTCTTATGACACTGAAGATACACTAACAGTGTGTGTAGAGAGAGAGAGAGAGAGAGAGAGAGAGAAAGACCTACCGTGCCAGTTTACTCAGACCAAGAACTCTCTTGTTTGGAAGGTAACCTATATGTACCTGTGAAAAACAAACATAAACTCAGAGCAGATCTAACTGTAAAACATGCTAATACTCTTTTTTAGATTGCTAAAAAAAGATATGAATGATATTTCAAAAATTAATTTTGTAACTTCAAATTGTTCCACCAACAACTTGAGAAAAGCGATTTTGATATATAATGATATATAATGTTAAAAATGTTCTACTAATGTTACTGCAAAAACTTTTTGATAACGTTCAGAAAGCTTTTAGGGAATGTTAGTCAATGTTCTGAGAATGTTCTCTGTTAGTTGGGTGGAGAGATGCACATGCTCAGAAGCGGTTACACCCCTGACATCCAGCCCTGCACTCCCACCCTCGTCTGTAACTCCTCCCTGCCGTCAAATTTAAATGTCACCAACAATGTGATGAAGCGCGGCAGAGAAAAGGGCAAGAATTTCATCTGCTTTCATCTGTTCTGATGCGATAATTCTGCACGTCACTGAACCTCAAACTCCACTCCACATTCTCTGAAAGTGTCACTCGTGCTTTATCAGAAACTCAACGGTGTTCAGGAAGCACTTTGAAACGAGTCCAGCGCTTTTTTTGTTGCAGCTTAAACGGTAGATACATTTCTGGTGCCAGAAACCCAGCTAACAATTTTAGGTTGTAAGAACGTTTCCGTAACATTTCCATTAGGTAACCAAATGTAAAATTGTAAATTTTAAAATGGTAAATTTTAGTTCTAGGAATGATCTAAATGTACAGTTTTATATATGCTAATTACCATTATTGCTTGATTTTAAGAAAATTCTGTAACGTTTTTACAACATTCCACCAACAACTTAGAATAACATTTTTGTTATATGATATATAACATTAACAAAAGGTCCTACTAATGTCACTGCAAGAGTTTGTTGATAACTTTGGGAGAACTTTTAGAGAACATTAGTCGATGTTCTGAGAACGTGTTAGCTGGTGGAGCTGGTGGAGGTACGGTAGATAAATATCTGGCGTGAGAATGTTCGTGACGAATCCAAAGAGGACAATCAAAGCGACGGTGGACAGTGAAGCGAGAAGGAGGGCAATGACACGCGGCCCTCTGAAAGAACCGGGTGAGTCATGATCTGCTGTGAATGCAGAGACGAGGTAAATAAATGAGGGATAAGAGCTGCTGACGACAGGCAGCCATCAGCGGGGGACGCGCCGGAAACTGCGACCGTCCAACAGCATCTGACAAACAAAATTGCAAGTGGCGGGGAAAACGTGTGCTTGATCAATGCTCAGTCTGTCATCACAAACCATTTGTGCCGTGAAAGATCGTCATTGTTTCTTTTGTCTTAAATGGCAACACCTGCAGGGCTGTGAGCTGGAGGGAGGCACTAAATGTCAGACCTGAAGCATCAAGTGTGGGTTTTGTTTCTGAGCGAATCTCACGCGTGATGTTAGTGCTGGACTGAAGCGCCTTCTGGATTTCTCTTGAAGTTTAATTATAACTAATTAACTTTGTAATTGGCAGATTATATAACCACAATTTTTTTCAGATGCTTTAGAAAAAAGCAAATTTTTTGCCCTACGATTAATAGAAATAGCTAAAATGTTTAATAATTTAATGTATAAGATAACACTTGAAGAAAATTCAGCCTGTTTTAATAACATTGCGTTTTTTACATTGTGGCATTATATTCATGACAATTAAGTACATTTCTTTCCCTAATTCTCTTGGTCATAATAAAAAGAATTTTCTATTAATGCATAAATCATATTCATTTATGCTTTTATTACCATGATATATATTTAATTGTCATGAATGTAAAAATGTTATTAGCCTTATAATATGATTCATTTTCTTTATTCAAAATAAAAATGTTTCCTCTTTGATTTGGTGGGGAGGGTAAAATAACCCAAACTTATCTCTATGTTTTTTAATTTAAATGCCAGAAATAAAATGCTAAATATACTGAACTAAACATTCGGGTGTGACATGTATGAATGTTGCAGTAATTCTATCTTACCCGTCCAAAAATAGGAACCAAATGATGTTCACACATGGAAAACATGTCGATGTCTTTCACAATCACCATCTCATCGTGATCCTCATCAAATATTGCGTCATTGAGGACATCTGCGGAGAGATCAGACAGCAAGAAAAAGATCTGATCACAATGTTTCATTCATCTTAACCAGGAAGTAAAAATCGGGTTATTTTCACTCTAAACTTTCTTCCTGTTGTCTTGCATCATTTCTCTGAGCTCGTATCATTGGTCAAATATATCCTTCTTTATCTACTGGTGGAAACGCTCTGTCCCCTCTTTGTGGGTCTTTTTTCATTTCCTGGACGCCTATCTCACGGAAGGTTTCCGTGGAAACATGACAAACTGATTGGGAGGCTGTTTTAATTTGACGTTGTTGTCACTTTTGAGCAGTTATTGTGCTGCAGGAAAGCAGACCAGCAATGATTTGATTTTCAAGCTGATCGTTTATGATTATTTTAGCCACATGTGTCACGGCCAAATTCACATTTTCTGAGAGAAATATGATACGTCACCATCATTCTGTGGCGTTTCCCAGGATGTTGTCATGTGGTTGCTAAGGTGCTCTGAATATCTTTAGTACGTTGCTGTGTGGTTACTGGGGTGTTGCTAGGTGGTTGATTACTGACTGGAATTATAAGTCTGATCTCTCTGAAACATAACAGCACACCTCCCGTAGCATGCAGGGTTATTGATAAACTGATTATTTCATAAAGTTGTTTTGTGACTACAAGAGACCCTAGAAAAAGCTTCGGTTAATATTTAAACAGATTCTGGTGACAGAAAACACTAACCAGTGTGCCTTTCAGAAAGCAAGAGGATCTAGTGCGCATGCTGGTTTGGTTAACTACTGCATCAGACAGACAGAATTTAGCCAGAGGGCAGCAGCTGGTACGAGAAGCCTGTCATCACGCTAACGTTAAACAAACAGCCGCTTTTCAAATGTACAGTCAGAACACATGAAAGGGTCTCACGTATGGCAGCCCCACCAACCAAGAGAACAGGAAATCAAATTAACATCTTCTAAAGTCATCTTTACCCACCCACCCCCCCCCGCTCCCTCCAAACACACTCAATTACACTTGCTTACACACCAAAGCAAACACACACTTAAAATACAATAAGTAACCATAGAAACGCTTTGAAATTGGGAGGATGTCAATGAGCAGAGCTCTGGCTAAGCGCGGGTGAGGGCTTGGTTTATTCTGCATCCTTTAAATAAGAGACAGACATCCATCCAAGCAGTGGGGGCAGGGACCAGCGGAGAATAATGATGGCTTACGATGGGTATGAGCTACGAACATGGAAAGCATAAAGCAATATCTCGCAATATCTCTCGCCTTTATATCTGAACTGTATGAAATGGTTTTATGGAGCCATAAATCACACAAAACCATAAACTATAAGTAAACAAAATTCATAATGACTTTGCATAAAGCAGTGGCTCTTAACTGGTGGGCAGTGACCCCAAATTGCTTTTATTTTATGTCGTGTATTTTTTACCTTTGTACACAATTATATTATTTTGTAAAGAATATTTTTTTAAAGAGGTTTGTTACTGTGTTGGGTAAGAACTTGATGTCCATTGTATCATTTTGCTCAGGTCAAAATGTTCTCTCTCTTTTTTTAAGTGGCTTTGGATCTGCTAAAGGAATAAATGTAAACTCATTAGCTTGCATGTGAAATATTGAACAGTGATATTTAAATACAGCACCACAGTATGTTCATATATAAGGCATTTAAAATACAAAAATAAACATCATTTGCCATCCCAACCCCCATGAGATTCAAGTGGACCTCCAACATCCAGCCACTTCCTGTTTTAAAACATCTTCTAATGATCCGAGTCACTTCATATTACCTGCTACCCAATATGAACATGAGAAATGTTGTACCTCAACATGAAATGAGGTACAACCTCACACAAACCCACAAAGACCCCAGCATGCAGTATACACACAATTAACACTCCAAACGGTTTAAACGCTTCAAATGTCTTTCTGAAAAAAACAAATACCAGCTTTAAGAAACTGCACTTTTGTTGTAGGGGTGGTGGAAATTTCAGCCAATAGCGGCGAAGGAAGACAAAGACCATCCTCTAGAAAACTCTTATCACATTCATACCTCACCGTGACGTTGCATATCGTACTTCTGTGAATTATGAGCACAACATGCATGTGGGGTGAGATCATTAGGGGCAAAAGTCTTCTTTAATGAGCATTTTTTCTTTTTTTTCTTTTAGAAGTAAAACAATAATAAAGTCCATATGCACGGGCCCTAAAACTCTGAGCTGACTGCCTCCAGATGTGATGTCCTCTATGTGGGGCTGTGGATTGGGAGGGCAGCACCCCAGATCAACCACTTAAACTACAGAACGAGACTGACCAATAAAGAATTATGCAAGCTGTTTTTCTGAACTTTGAGATGCAGAACCTGTTGAGCCGGTTAATTATATTCATGAATGAGAATAAGAAGAAAATACCTTAAAGCCAAAAAAATGCTGGACTGTGAATTTGCCAAAATGAATAATGGATGAGCTATAAAACAGTTTGCCTGATAACAAAAAACAACACTGTATAAAGCACCTTTAGTTTACCAGAGAGAGAATAAAGACAGCGAACTGTATATGTGCTGTATTAGTGATGAATTAATCCAAAACAATAAATTATTAGTGTTTAAACAACAGAAAAATACATAAGATGTTAAACTACATCAAAGCTGAATTAAATCTTACAATGGTTACAATTAAATTACAAATCTTAGAATTAAAACTTGGTGTTAAAAACATGCAAACGTTAAATAAAACTAGTTGTCAAATAGTTTAGATGTTAACTTTTTATTTTACACTTTTAAACTTTAATTGTACACTTTTTAAACCTTGCAACTTTTTTGTTTTTAAGCAGGATGCATTATATAATCTACTGTTCTCAGAAATGCCCATTGCATCCTATAAACTGTTAACAACCTGATTGCAAAGTGTTATCATAAAATCTCAAATTCAAAGCTGTTTAATGCACATGCAACTCACCGATGATCTTTTCCTGGTACCCTTTGGTGAAGAACTGCATGGCCGTGGCGGCTCTCCACGGCGTTTTGAGAAGCCCCTGCCGCTGTGGATCTTCTCCGAGACCCCTGAGGATGGTGGTGTAAGCGGCGGCGATGCTCGGCAGGCTCATCTCATTGTCCTCCACGCTGCGGGTGCGCTCCTCTCTCCAGCTCTCCATCACGCTGGAGGACGCGCTCGGGTCCCCGGCGGTGCCTCCTGCGCTCCTGGGCATCGCGCTCCAGCCGGGCACCTTCACCCCGGCGTCAAAGTGCAGCCCGTTAACCGCAGTACCCGTCGTTGCATTTTCAGTTTGACTCTTTTTGGATCGGTCCATGCCGGGCTGAAACGACAGCTTGGGTTTCTCGCTGTTAGGGGTGTGATGGATAAACTCGGGCGAACTCCACCGGTTGTCAAACTCCGCGTAACGCGTTGGCACCGGTGGCTTTATAAACGCTGGATAATCCGTGTGATTTCCTATTGGGCGAGAGGAGCGATTGCGTCATGCCACCGAGCACCCATTGGTCGAGTGACGTGATTGTGTCACGCAACCTGCGTGTAGTAAGAGGATGAAGTCTTTTATTCCCCTTAATTTAATGTCTTGGGGCTGATCAAAGCACCTCAGGGGACTCAAGAGACCTTTAGGTCTTCATGCAACCAGGTAGTTGTACAAATGGACCCTTGTCAGTTCAGATCAGTATCAGATCAGTGTGGTTGCAAAATGAAGTTCAGTGACCTTAAAAGATTCACCTACCATTCAAACAATGCCAATACTTATATATGAAAATACACACATATAGAATAAGAGCACAAATGCATGACTCAAAATTCATTTTTAGCTTTTATTATATTTTTACAAACAGATGAAAGGTTTACAAAAACACATACAAGAAACCCAAAATCACGGGAGAAAAGACAGCATAGCATTTAATACACACTGCCAACATCAGAGAAGAGACCACCACTGACCACCTTGCAAAATATTTAAACAAAGAACATGTGCTTCATTTGAAATGCAAATGCAATGAGCCACTCACTGATTTCAAAGAACTTCACATAAATTAAAGTTTGAATCACAAACAAGTGTCTGTACGAAAAACTGTGATCAACGAAAGCCACAACTTTTAAAAGATTTTTTATCAACATTAAAATAAAATGTAAAATCCATATGAACGTTACAGTAATTTACCGTAAGCATTATTCTTTGCTAAACGCAAATGCTGAGAGTTTAGCAGAAGTATCCGACGGCTTTTTCTTCTTGGCACCTCCTTCATCCCGCTCAGTTTGTTCATTCTCTTCTCCGACATCCTCACGCTTTCTTTTCTTTGGGTCAGAATCACTCTTAGCTCTCTCCGACCAATCCTGAAAGAGACCAGAGAGTGTAAGTTTTCATAAACCACCACCAGAGAACTTGAGTTTATGTTTTCTGTGCTTTCAACAGTATGTTTACATAGAGCAAACCACACAGTACAAATAAGCCTTTATATGACTGTAATTAAAATTAACCGTTAAGCTACCGTCAGCAGAGACACTTTTGTTCCCAGCACGAGAAAACAAAGGTTTACGAACACGATGAGTCATCAGACCCATCTTGCGTATGAGGACCCGCTACACAAACGGCATTCATTGATGTAACACGCTCCTTCACGGCCCAATGACACCCCCCATGTCATTAACATAAGATCAATGAAGGCGGCCCACAACCCGGCCGTGGTTTCCAGAGCAACAGGCGTCCCAACCGTTTCCCCTCCAGGCTGGAGTGTGTGAAGAGTCATTCAGTGCCGTACTGAGTGGCCCTGTGGGTGCGGGGTCACGAACAGACCCTCTGTGCAGGTGGAAAACCTGATTGTTTGTTTGTGCAGCCCACGCTCGGGTGACAAGACATTAGAGAACATTTGCTGTGAACTGTCTTACAGCGGGTCAAACTGGGTACACCTTGTGCTAATGTAAATTAATAAGGAAATTAAACGAGAAAAACAGGCACGTGCTTGGAACGAAGACAACGGCAGGTGAATTTTAATACACACCCAAAAAAGTAATCTTACCTGAATGATCAACAGGTCCAGGAATTTACTAGTAACTAGAAATGGTTACAGTTAAGAGGTGTTGTATAGACTTACGAGTCTCTCCTCGGACGTTAGTGCTCGGAAACGGCCCATGCCTTCCTTGATCACATCCATTTCCTCAAAGTCAGGATTGTCAGCGAGAATGCACTTCCTGTTCTCCTCAAGCCACAGCTGAAAGCCCGTTTTTGGCCTACAGGAAGTAAATTGTAGTTACGGGGCTGAAGCTAAACAGAACTCAAAGATTATTGGCTGATAACTTTATCTAATGGCTATTTAACAGTGAGTGTTTTCTTTTTCTCCTTTATCAGTTACAAAAACTACCAGCAGTCTTTAAAACGAACCGAGCAAATATACTGTGTTTTTTTTTTATTTTATTTTAGTTTATCATTAAATTATATACTAAAGAAATATGCTAAAACCTCATAAATACAAAATGTGTAAGACTGTATAAAATTATATAAACCCATCAATTATCACCAACTCAACACTTACTTCCTGTTTTCTGTGTTCTCTGCAGGTACTGGAGGTGTGACTGCAGACGTCTGTTTCACAGTCTCTGATTCTGATTGGCTCTCCTGTTTCTTACCGCTTCCTTTAGCCGCGTTCATCTGCAGCAGAGTCGCCTGAGTCTGAAAACACAACGGCCATAAATAAAGGCAACAAAACCATCTAAAGATCCGTTACGTGCAAGATCTGGTCCACATTATACATGTGCCAAAGAGAATCAAGTTGCCTATAATGTTACGAATACACCTTTGACATTTCAGGAACGTTATATTAGCGTAACAAACAAAATCTCAGTGGAAAGACTTTAGGTAACTGGGTCACTTCTGGTTGAGTTTTATGGGGTCAGACGGGTTGTGTGACCCGGTGTGGCTGGAGAACATGTGTGTTTGGCCAGCACACTGTACCTTGGACTTGGGTTTGGGTGCCAGGGGCTTCAGTACTGGAGCTTTGCTCTGTTTAGATGTTCCGCTGAGAGCAGCAGGTTTTCTGTTGGACATCGTCATACTGTCCAAAACATTCACCGATCTGGACTGACCAGCCGGTGAACCTGATGACTTTCCCGCACTGGATACCTGTATATTTACATACATTTGTTATCCTATAGAAGAAAATGTCAATGTATGTCGTGTGTCATTGGGTCAATGACCCAGACAGAACCTGTAAACTTTTTTCTACTTTTCTGGCAAAATTCAGTACAATTGATTTAAATTAGTCAAAATGTTTTCAGCAGACCAAGACTGGTCACTGATTTTATCCAAAGCAAGTTACAGTGCATTCAAAATATATATTTTTATCTATATGACTGAATGTCATTTCAAACTCTACCTCATTATAAAGTGTTTACCTTAAAAGGGTTCACGCGTCCTTCTCTGTTTACTGTGACAAACGAGAACGATTTGTGTCAGCAGATTTATGGCTCACTTTTGTATTATCGTTTGCTAAAATTAGTGGATTTCTAATTCATTTTTATTAAATTACTCCAGGTTGCTTATTCCTTTACCCACATTTTTACACATTTAATAGTTACTCATTAAATTACTTCTTATTTTGGACTGAAACTGTATTTTCTACTCACTTGGTTTGGGAGCAAGTCTTTCAGGTGATTTTCCTTTTTTAAACGGATTTAAGCCTGAAACATACATTTTTTTAAAGCCATCAATCAATCAATCAATCATGTGTCTAAATTTTTTTACGTTTGGTTTTGAACGTTTGGTTCAATGTTTTCCGTACAGACACACTTAGTATATTTACATGGTTTTCTGCTCTCTGACTCATCCGCATCCATTTCCACTTCCTGTGCATCTTCTTCCTCGTCCTCTTCATCACACCCATTATCAACCTGCGCTTGTCTGCTCTTCATTTGACTGGATCCTCTAGATTCTCTGCTGACATGATTAAACCTACCGAAACGTTTCATATGCATTTCTAAACTGTGTGTGAACCTTTAATTAGAGCAACAACTTATCAAGTATTTTGTTCCTAATTTTATAAAAACTAAAAAAACTAGCTATTCATAGCCAACAAATTTTCAGCAGCAACATTACAAAAAATAATTCAATTACACTAATAACTCTTAATATTACCCAGAGTTCCGAGCTGCGCTCTGATAGGTCAGATCTTCCTCAACCTGCTCCTCCTCCAGCAGCTGATTGGCCTTTTCCAGAGCGAGTTCGTTGAGTTTCTGTGCCAGAGCCATGCGTCTGGAGCGAGACGCGTAACGGATGGCCAGCGTCACCACGCTGTGAGTCATCAGCTCTGCCAGTTCCACACACCGGAACTCCCGCTCCAGTTTACACGACAGCTGCAGGCAAACACACACACATGCACAAACAACATAAAACATGTGATGACAAGAAGAAACAAAGCCTTCATCTGATTAAACACACACACAGAGCACACAGCACAATCATGCCAAAAACTGTGTTACAGAAATCAGTTAGGTAAATGCAATCCAGACATATGCAAATTAATTTAGCCCGGGGTTTTACTTCCTGTTCTGAACTGTGAATGACTTACAGCGAACATCTTCATTAACAGTTCCTGCTGTTCTTTATCCGCCCGAGACTGAGACTCACTGTCCACTTCATAACCGCTGGACGACAGGAAGTCATAATGGTTGTGAAAGAGCACAGATCGCCAGTACTGCTCCTAAACACACACAACACGGTCACATTCACATCAATGTCGTAAAATG
>JAZGTK010018250.1:0-11920 GCA_036877625.1 Ambastaia sidthimunki
TATATCACAGTGAAAGAGAGCCCATATTTTGTGTTTACATTTGCCTCATTACTTGATGTACAGTATTGTTATCTGACTTAGGAATCAAACAATACATCCCACAGGAGTGTTTAGATTACTACACTGCTGTTTGTTTGTTTTAAAGAGTTCTAGATGAATTTATATGCAGAAATTGATACTGAACACACACTAACTACAGAAATATCACACATAGAATTTTTCACAAAAGAGACAGTGAGGATCTTGTGACCAGACATTGGGCAGGATTTTGTGTTTGGCACTAAACTGAGACAAAATGTTGACTAAATGGAGACTAGCTTCTGAAGATCTGTTTCAATTATTAGGAGGGAGTTTGTGGAGACTGAGTTCACTCAGAGTGCGATGCTGACGGAAGCCAAATGGGAAATGCCAGAATCTTTTTGGCTTTTATTAATTATGACTGCTGCTTATCAAGTGCAACTTCTGTACTCAAGAGGTCTTGGATGTGTGACACCATTTTTACATTTATGCATTTGACAGATGCTGTTACTGATATACAGTTTGTCATTTGCATGCTCTGGGGAAATCAAGCCCAAAAATAAGAGTTTTAGTTTCTGTTTAAACTGATTCAGTTTTAACTGATTCATTTAACTGATTTCATTTTAACTGATTCAACTGCGTATAAAGCGATTTCATATTGTAAGAGGAAAATGCTTATTATGCAACAAAGAAAGTAGTGTGTAATGGACACACTAGTCTAGCCTGTTCCGGCATGTTCAGCAGACCCGGTCACACCAATGTGTCAGTCAACAATGGCTTTGACCGTGACATTGCTTAGCAACAGTCAATTCTCGTAATCTGTGGTCATTTCCAAGGTAATCCTTAGCACTCAGAACTTACATTTTTGTGCCTGTGACTTGCTTAAACTGGACATAAATGCAACAAGGTTATAGATTTAAAGGGATTCACCCAAATTACTTACTTAGGTCATCAAAACTTTCCTTCAAAGCAGAATATTTAAGCAGAATATTTAAGATCCTCTTTTCCACAGCTGCAGTCATCGTTTACTTCCATTGTATGGAAAAGAGCAGCTTGGATATTCTTCTAGATAACACATTTTATATTCCACACAAGAGAGAAAGTCAAAACGTTGGAATGAAACAAGTGTCAGTAAACGTTGATCAAAAAATGTTGTTTAATTTTGGTAAACTGTTCCTTTAATACTTAAACAAAATTCCCATGTCGATCATGTATTGCATACAAGGTCAGACTCTTGTAGGCCTTCCATCAGATGCATATATTTACACACTCCCGCACAACAGAGAGAGGCTAATGGGGTCATAGCTAGAAGGCCCAGAAGAAGTCTGTCCCAGAGTGGTGCTTTACGAGTAAAAGCATTAGTGCAGGGAAGCACAGATCTGTGGAATTCAGAATTCTAGCAGCTGTTAGGCACAATAGCAGATGTACTCAGTCTACAAAGTGAAAATAGTGATCACGTGAGAGGATTTTTTAGTTGAAAACTGTTTACTTCAAACTGTGAAACAGTAAAGTTTCTATTTATAATAGGTTTGGTTTTCTGTTTCATGTAAAGGATTTCAAATATTTTTATAGATTCTAGACGTTTCAACCTTGGAGAATTCCTAAAGGTGTGAAATTGGCTGGTTTTTCGTACAGTTTTTTCTGTGTCCTTAAGCTATGAAGACACCAGTAGACAATCATGTTTGTGTATTTTTGTGTTTGCAGGGGTTTAGAGATGATCAAATAACCGTGACGGTCAAATAAAAAACAAATATTTTTATCATAACGAATAATGACAAATAATGAAAGACACTTTAAAACCTTTATGCATACAAATCCTAAAGATCACTTAGCTTTTTTTCTTAGTTCTGGTGCAGACTTTAAAGCATTCAAAGTTTTAAATGTTCCTCCCGACTCTGATATTTATAACTTGCAAGACATCTTGCTTTCATCAGGTGGCTGTTTAGAAGGATCAGCTGGAAACCTCTGGTACTGATTCTATTTGACAATAATTATTCTTTATACATTTCAAAATAAACAATACTGAGACAAAATTGGTAGGTGTTTTAGCTGGTTCAGTGTTTTAACACATAAATTAAAAGAGGCTGTGCGTGACGTGTGCTTTGGCAGGAGTAAACCGAGATAACCGTGTTGGCTCTGCGTCTAAAAATACAGGATGTTTATGGAATCAAAGAGCCGTCAGGATGTAATTTATGGTGGTCATGCATAATGGTGGTGGGGGGACCGTATACTTTTATTTCAGTCCTGCTCTGGGGGGTAGAAACGAAACCAGAGGGATGGAGAAGAAGCTGCCGTCCTGCCCTCTAACCCCAGATGCATTCCAGAAATAGGTTCTGTCATAAGGCAGGCGTGAAACACACAAAAATACAGAACTGAGAGTAGCGAAAGAAGAAAATGTTGCAAAAGCATTACATCTGCGTTATACACGGAACACAAATATGCTGTTTCAGCTTTTAAAGTTTTAAAAGATTTTTTTAAAGTTTTTTACTGTTTTACTAGCCTTTTTGCTTTAGTCAATTTTTAAAGTACAAATATTCCATGTAGTTAATCAGTAATATATGTTTATAATGTTGCATCGAATGAAAAAATTTTTGTTTAAAATAGTTTTGGGTGAAGACTGTCACACTTCAGAACATGTTTTAACAACTCATGAGCAAAACTGCTTAGTGAAAGACACGTTTTATGTTTTAAAACACTTTAATTTAGAATTAAATATTTCAGTATTTAAATTAACATGTAGATTTAAAGCAGTGTTTAATTGATCTGTATTTTAACCAATCAATCCTTTCAAAATATGTTGACTCGCTCCTTTCACTTCTCATAAATTGTTTAGGTTACAATGTTGGGCTCTCTTTTTTGTAATTACCCACTAAACCACTACAGTTTTCAACATTTATGCATTTTGCTTTTACATGGGCTCAGATTTTAAACTTAACTTCAGCGTAATGTCACAAAACAGATGAGTCTGTATCCTCTCACTCATCCACAGAACTTTTTTGTTTTAATTGTAAAGTACAAACACAACATGTTTTTGTGCTGAAATGTCTTTATTTGGGCAAATGAAGCTGCTCTTCCAGTTATCCCACTGGGTGTAAGACAGTTGTGTGGCTGGATTGGGTGGTTCTGTGTGAATCGGGTGTGGTGGTGTGTTTTGAGGTATATGAGGCAGGATGAATATTCCCCAGGCGTAAGACCATAGTGAGTGGTTGTTCATTACCACAATTTTACTCTATTCAGTGAACGTCTGAATCACAACTCAAGCTCGTGAGAAGTCGTAAGGGTGGAAAACATCAGATTTACACATGCTTGCCACTGATGACCATGTTTCAACAATGTGTGTGTACTTTGTGTTCTTATGAATTGTCTAGTCATGTAGAAACAATCTAAATACATTTTATGTAAAAATGTGATGTCATCACAAAGCATATTATGATGTCATCACAAAGAAATATGTGAACTTACAAGTTTTATACTGTTATAAAGTATAAAGTACTGGCAACTGTTTTACTTTTGGTGTTACGGCATGGCCGTGCATCTTGTGCTATGAGCACCACCTCAGGTTAAAATTGGTTCTTATTTTGACAAAAATAATAAAAAAGGTATAAAAATAGTTGGTTCTTATTTTGTGGCACATAGTTTTAAAACAATGGGCCAATCAGAAGAATCTAGGGGCGGGATTTACACAGGAAAAGTTTATTGAGTGTGCTTGGGAGCAGAAGCTTGCACTGTAGATTGGTTCCAGTCACAGATAGACATCTCCCATATATATAATGTTCATTGCACACTGTCATCAAATGATTTCTATTTAGAGAAGTAGAGAACTTCAAGTCTTTAATGAACCATGACCTGATATCAAGTAGTCAACACGGCTTCATTTCTGCTTCACTTGTTATTTATCTGATGCAGTGTATAATTAGCACAGGCAACAAACCCGCCCACCGTCTTCACTGTCTGTAATACCACAGTAAATATTAAAAAACACTTTTAGACGATTTGTCATGTTTTAGTTGTTTCTTTATCCCTTGGTATAAATGCTATTTTAAAGACTATTTTAATATTGTCTTAATATATAATTTGTCTTTTTATATCTAGTTGACATTGTATGTTTGTATTGTCATGAACTACTGGACAGTTTATATCATTATATACATACAGCTAAATATTTAAACAAAATTACACAGAAACTGTGCGCTGTGAGGATTGGCATTACATATGCTAAGGTTTTCTTTAGATTTTATTACAATTAAAAATTCTCCTTACAGTTTGTTACTAAGGCCCTGACTGTCAGTCTGATATTTAAGACATCTTCTTTTGCCGCTTATCCTCATGATTGTTAACTGTAATAAACCTTCATTTATGTCCCTCATGTTTTTCCTTGCAGTGAACAGAGTATATGTCAAGCCAGAGCCTCTGTGATGATCTATGATGACACCAGCAAAAAATGGGTGCCAGTCAAACCGGGCCAGCAGGGCTTCAGTCGCATCAACATCTATCACAACACCGTCAGCAACAGCTTCCGCGTTGTGGGAGTTAAACTGCAGGACCAGCAGGTGGGACATGAACAGCCCATATGAGGGCACAACACAGCTGGAAGATAAAGCATAAGATCTTAGATAGAATGGGAAGAAATGTGTTTAGCTCTGCAATAAGGTGTGTTTTCATCTGGTGGACCGTTTCATTTTGGGCACCTGTCATATTTAAACTGGTAGTTGTTTAAACTGCTATGTGTGATGATAATAGCAAGAAATGTAAATAAAGTTAATAAATTAAGAGCAATATTAGGAATTTGTTTCTAAAGTTATCAAATGTATTGACAATGAACATGACATTCCTGCTCATCTCTAGTACAAGTAAAAATGAAAAACTCTATATATGAAAAGTCTGTGGGAATAGTGCTTTGGAAAACACAACTGTCATTATTTTGTCATTCTTTCAGGTTGTTATAAACTACTCTATTGTAAAAGGTCTGAAATACAACCAGGCCACGCCCACTTTTCACCAGTGGCGTGATGCACGGCAGGTTTATGGGCTAAACTTTGCCAGCAAAGAAGAGGCCACAACATTCTCCACTGCCATGCTCTTCGCTCTCAACGTGCTGAGCTCTCTGGATGCAGGTAAGACCGCTGCCATAACCTTAACCTGCCATAATGCTGGAGGAATTATTTCAAGAAACAGTTCACCCAAAACATTCTGTGATCATTTAAACACCCTCATGTTGTTCCAGACCTGTAATTTCTTCAGGTTCAGGTTGGTCTATGCTAATTGTGTGAAAAGCAGCAGTGACAGTTTCTCCTTCTGTTTTTCGAAGAAGAATGAGCGTCTGGTTTGCGTCTCAATTCATACTATCCATCCTTCATAGTATTCAAAGTTAGAATTAGTATGTTACAAATTGTGGTATGTTGAAATGAGTATTCCTAAAGTACCTGGGTGGTCTACTGTTTCTGGTGAAAATCAGAAGTGCAGATCCATGCACACTCTAATGGCTGATATTACCCACAATTCACTGCAAGAGGGTGACACTACACTGAATTGATAAACCAAAAGAATGATGCTTAACAGAATTAATAAATTAAATTATATAGTAAACACTACATAAGAAATAATAAATGAAGAAATGTTTAAATGCAAGGAGGGTTTGTATTTTAATATGTGTTATTGCTAACAATCATAAGTTGTCACTTCCGCTATGTGTTAGTATGTCCCAGTGCTTGCATACTGTTTTGCTACTAAAATATATCTACTTTTCGAAACAAAAACAGTACATATGTTTAGGGTATAGTCTGTCCCTACACTTTTATGAGAGCTCTGATAGGTAATTGTTGAAGGTGTGGTGTTTAAACCTAAATTAATTGGGTGTTACTCAGATTACATTTGTGATTTATAATCTGTTTTAAGATCTTAGGTTTATATTACATGCTGCTGTAAAAATCACCATTAAATTGCCACGTAATCAAGGATCAAACTCGCAAAATATCATCTGTGCCAATACACAATTCTTCTGGCTCATGTAGTCACATGAAATCTTTGGTCTCATGATTTTGTGGGTCTTATCTGTTTGACTTTACAGGAGAGAGCAAAAATCTATTTCCAAGGTACAAAAATATTGCTCATACCACAGAACTGTTGAATGCTTGATTCTGATTGGCTGACAGACATTGTAATGTGTGGAGTTATTTCTGATCACGCAAAGCTATGAAGTAATTCCAGTTCTGTTGGCCACATTTCCATATTACTTTGCCAAATTTTTAGCATATCAAGTAGCCATACAGCCTGTTATAGCAAAAGAACCAGAAATGGAAAGCGCACTCTTTTACACACAGACACTGGAACCTGAGCATTATGGACAAATTACCACCTCGAGTGTGCAGTACCCTCAGGTGTGCTTTAATTAACATTATGTTGTAAATTGGTTTATACAGTAATGTATTTAATATATCATATGTTGTTGTTTAGAGGTAAGTTGGACCTTTAAGTGTAGTGTAACTCTTATTTAACACAGCTTCTCTTGTTTCAACCTGTTTCTACTTATAAGATGCGTGTGGGGGGGCTTCTGCCATTTGTACTCAGCGCTGGTTAAAATATCCATGGAGCTGAAGTATCTCAGGACATGGGTGTCACATATTTACCATGTTTGGGGTGGGGAAATTTGAAAGGTTACTAGATGTTCAGTTCACACCTCGTGCACAGAAGATAAGACCTGCTGTTCACCTGTCCGGACTGTTGTTACTAGTTTCTGCCTGATAGTGGAGCTAAAACAGCACAATAAAAATATCCATACAAAGAGGCACTTTAAGGGCTGTGGTGCTATGCTGGGACTGGAGTTTTCCCCCGGGCCAATCAGACGGGTCAGCTCCACAATAATTAAACTTAGTAGTAAGTATTGTTAAGGAGGAAATATTCAGGGATTTATTTGCATGTGTTGATGATGGGCTGTGGGGATGAGGTTTTGAGAGCTGCTTAATGCTTTGTGGCTCTGTGCCTGTCAGACACTCGTGGTGTGAACCATGTGCTGGTGTGGGAGAGTGTGTGTGTGACGTTAAATGAAAGAGGAGGATGTGATGTGTATGTGTATGTGTGTGTGTCATGACTATTTTTGAACAGATATCATTAGAGCTAGACTGATGTGGCTGTTTGGAATCCAGAGCTCTCACAGGCATTCAGTGAAAATCAACTTACTATTATTGATTGTAAATTAATGTAAATCAACTAGTAGTTTTATATTTTTAAAATGTGATCTTAAATCTTCCTATATATTTGAACAAGAAAATTTTTTAAAACCCCAACTAAGACAAATAATGCATATGCCTTTGCAGACAATAATTTTATTTATTAGTTATTTATTTTTGGCTTCACCCTCAATTAAAGTGCTTTTAAGTTAAGAAAGTAAGACATTTTATTCAGGGCATCATTGTTTATTTACAGTGTTTCATCTGAGAAATGACTGGCTATCTAAGAGGGTCCACACAGCCAATCAGATCACAGCTTTATTGTCACATGTACTTCTGATTACCCAATCCACAGTTTTTCTGCTAAGTGGACATTTGGGATGTGTGGGGGGGTAAACACACACTGCTGCGCTTGCATGCAGCCACCACATGATGTAGTATGTACACTATAAATTAAACACTATAAATATGAACTACACATTCATTCAAGATTTTATCACAAAATCATGTATATTGGATATATTGTAGATTGAGGGCTGATACTTTAATTGTACAGCTTTCAAGTGTAGTCAGTAGTTAGACAGTATTTAATTTTATACTACAGTACTATCCAGGGCTTTGCATGGGTCACTTTAAATGAAGAGTGCATTAGTTTTATTCCGAGTGACTGATGCATTTAGAGTGACTGATGCATTCAGAACACTCAGACTGCAGCCGTTAATCAGCATGTGAGGGTAACGCAGATTCAATTGTCCTTATGAAATAACTCACACAGTGCAGTGGAGAATGTGGGCCGCAGTAGAGATGGATGTTTGTGCTGGAGTAATATTACTGCTTTAATGCATTTTGTTACTGCAGTGCACTGCGGGGAAACATTCATATCAAGAATAATGGTTTAATTTTTATTAACACAGAACACCGAGTGTTATTTTGTTAGGAAAGTATCAATGATAAAGATTCTCTTTTCTGCTGGCAACCCCTACTGGAAACATCAGCATGATCTTATGCACTCATTGTGTGTGCAGACGATGTTAAGAGACATGGCAAATGTCTTAAACTTTGTTCTGTTGTTGTGGAATAGTTGTAAGCTGCTAATAAATTGCCCAAATGGTTTTCTTGCACTGTTGGGTTTTTATAACTAGCTGATTTTCTAGAGTTAACTGTGTAACAGTAAATGCAAATGCATTTCACAAAACCTTTCAGTAGCCCTTTTAGTATCGTGTTAATACATGGTTGTGTCTGAAAATACATGCACTATTTCTCTCTTCACTGGTAAAAAAATTATGTTTCATGCCTAACATAATTGCCAGTTTGAAACTGTGGTGTTATGGTCCAAAAATTGATGTTCATAAATGATCATTTGATGTTAAAAATTTACCCGGTTTGTGAGACCATTCCCACAGTATTCAGTCTTGCATCAGTTAGATTTAGTCTCATTCAGAAAAGCTGCACTTTTGCAAGTAAAACTTGTTATCACAAGGAGTATCTCCTGTAAGCACAGTAGATAGATGTTGACACGGCTAAACTCAATTACTGTATGTCTGATGATACCAAGCAACCAGAGATTATTAAAACGTACCTGCATTAGATATGGCCTTTCTGTGAACAGGAAGGACCTTCCTTGAGCTTTCATGCCTCATACTGAGTGCCTAAATGTCATGTGACGTAAATAGTCATCATCTTAGTAACCCGAGATCCATGTTTACCATTATTAGCATAGTACCTTCACACCCACTAACAGGTTTAACAGAAAGATGATGGTCTCATGATGATTGTGCTTTGTTCACCAGATAATAAATTGTTGAATTATTTTCTGGTCTGAGGGCTGTTGTGACTGAACATTATTGTTTAGTTGTTTTGGCATCATTTTGTACTTTAAAACTGTAAGGGATCAAATTATAGTATATAAAGGCAGTTGGATGCACATTTACAGTTGCTGGGAGACACAAAACAATGCACAATTGATTTAACTGAAGTGTTTGTGTAATGAAATGCTTTTGCTTTGTGCTTCTGTCTGTAGGTCCAGCGCCACAACGTCAGAATGGACCGGTGACGGATGATACAGAGGCTCAGAGGAGGTGTGGTTTGCCTCTAATAGTGTTTACTTCCCCTAAGTCACATTCATCAAGTTTTTAACATTCAGACACTGGTCTGACTTATAATCATAATATATATACCCTTACAAAATACACTCCCTTTTTAACAGGGTTTATACACAGAGTAAAGTTTATATCTAAACATCTCACTCTGTTTGTATGAGCATCCTGACCAGCCCATAACTGCAGCATTGGCTTAACCATTACATTTAGGTATTACATTATATTTAGGCATTTAGGAGACCCTTTTATCCAAAGTGACTTACAAGGTGAGGAAAACAAAGTGATAAATCATAAGGCAATAACATCAGCCGTACACAGTAATGATTTTACCAAGAACACTTTAATGCTTAACCAGTGTTGTGAATTTGGGGCGGAGCTAACTGTTATCTGAAGACAAAGTGTTTCATCAGAAATTCTATTTTAAAACAATCATTTTTTGAGGCACAGAAATGACACTTCAAATTAAAATTGGCTTTGAACTTAATGTCAGCATTTTTTATTCACTTCACATAATTGCTGGCATGGCAATTGGGAACATAACTTGTAGCTGTCAAATCAGAGTGTTCAGATGGGGT
The DNA here is from genome assembly GCA_036877625.1 of Ambastaia sidthimunki. Classification (NCBI taxonomy): domain Eukaryota; kingdom Metazoa; phylum Chordata; class Actinopteri; order Cypriniformes; family Botiidae; genus Ambastaia; species Ambastaia sidthimunki. The sequence goes on from JAZGTK010018250.1 coordinate 9,859, forward strand.
TGTGCCGCCTTGTGGTCAGATGAGGAGCTGCAGTATCAGGAAAAAGTTTTCATTTAGTTGTTTGTTTAACAGATTACTAGCATGATTCTGACACAAGTTATTGTACGTCTCTAGGCAAATGATGGACCAGCATCAGATGCAGATGGAAAGAGAACGAAGAACTTCTGGCTCTGCAGGTAAATTAATACCACACCTCAGGAAAATGATGGGCGTACATACTGGCCAATTGACATGCTTCTTACACACACACACACACACCGACTAATGAACTCTGCAGGCTTCAGTGTCTGATTGGAGAAGTGTTAATGCTGAGAAATATCAAATTCCCTGGCCGGCAAAACAGCTCTCTTGTACAAACATCACACAGCCTGGCACTGCTGCCCGCTCTCTCTCTCTCATACACACATTCTCTCTCTCTGTTCTTGCCACATCTGAAGCATTCATCAGTTCAGCCAAGACAAATATTGTTCATAATACCGTAGACAGCATTTTTGTTCTGTTTTACTAAATATCACAAAACCTGTCAGGATATATTATACCCTAAAATTCCAAAAAAAGAAAAGAAAATCAAAAATACTAAAGATATTTTTATATTTTAGATATTTTATATTAGTCTTTAGTCTGACTTTTGTAGGAGAAAAATTCACATTACTAAAACTGCCAAAAAGAATTGTATAAAAAAAAAATATTTTTAATTTTTAATTTTTATATGATTTTTTTAGCCTTATTTAAATTGCATTTATCAAATAAAAACATTGCTTTACAGTATTGTTTTACTTGTGTTTTTCCTCTGAGGTGTTTAAAATGTGTAGGGTATCTTTTCTTTTGACTTTGGGGTTAATGTGATCTAGACATGTTATCATGACATTCGCCCATTTGCAAGTTAAGCACTCTTATGCTTTAAAAACGTGCATCATGTTTTGCTTGTGTCACATTTCATCTTTTTCAGTTTCCTTATACTTTGATGCTTAATTTTTACCCCTCTCTTTTCGTTTGTCATTTGTGTTTGTCGCTTCCTCTGTTTCTCTGCTTCTTAGTTTCCACCCTTCAGTTTAAAGTGTCACCATCTACCTCGCATTCTGAAACCGTTCCACATGACCTCAGACACTATCGGGCTAACACTCTCCCCCCTTCCCATGCTCACCCTAACCCCACCACACCTCTGCATGCCTCCTCCTCCCAGGAACGGGAGGGTGGCTATCGCACCATGGACTCTCCTCAAAAAAATGCACAGCTTTCTGCTTCTCTGGCCTCTGCTTTCTCTCCCGTGCAGCCGGGAGTGACTCCTCTCCCTCGCAACATCAAGCAAATTCCTCTTTCCCCTCCATCCGCCCCCCACCAACAGGATTCGGCTCCCAAACATGCCACATGGTCCTCCGCCCACATGTATGCCCCATTACCTGCATCACCTCCCAAAATAATGGCAGTGCCCGTTAAACAGCCCTGCTCTCAGACAGTTCTACCTGTCGCCCTACCTCTGCCACCACTCAACAATGGTCCCACCTGTGGCCCAAAGGCACCCGTTAACACATCCCACTTGGAACCTGTGACCCATCACCACCAGTCCTCCAATGGCCAGCCAGAGGAATACCACCCCTACCAAACCCCTCCTACCCAGGCCACCTCTGGAGCTCCTCTGCACCCACACTATCCCATACAAGAATCCCGCCCCCTTCCCTCTCTCATTGACCAGCCTGTTCAAGACCATACCTCCCACCTGCAGATTGCCTCCTCCCTCCACCCACAGCAGCTATACCAGAACACGCCCTCATTCGACACCACGCCCATTCTGTCTGAGAGGGCCACGCCCAAGACGTCTCCCTCACCTGTTTATCAGAATGCCACATCACCCATCAGTAAGTACTTCAGACAGCACCCCAGCTGCCACACTGCTGCCCTGTCCTACTGCCCCCCACCCTGCAGGGTTGGTGCATCCAGCACAGAACAGATTTTACACACCTGTCCAGCAGAATTGGGTTGATGACATGCTGATTATAACAGCTCTCATGAGAATGCCTTTGAAACTGTACTGTCATTGTACAGTTGCAAATACTGGCCCATC
>JAZGTK010018251.1:0-11919 GCA_036877625.1 Ambastaia sidthimunki
CACATCGATGGCTGCAGCAGCCAATGTGTAGATAATTTATTGGTGTATTGTGAAGGTCTGACGCAGACAGACAGAAACGTAAGGAGAGAGTGTTGGTGTGGGGTTGTCCTGGTTTTACTGAAAGCACATGACTGCTGTGATGACCTGTCAGACACAGAAAGGGATTCTGGGATGCTGTCAAGATCTCCTGGCTCTCCTCGTGACACGTGGCCCCCAGACACGTGGCCCCCATCCTTTACGAATGTCTCAGGACACAGTCTGCAAACTCCTGTTGTGTTATTTTAGGTTGTTTCCATAATGTATGGGTTTTTAAAAAAGTGTTAAAAACATTATTAAAAAAATCCAGTTTCTTAGACATTGTTTTAACCTTACTGTTTGATTATAGGAATGCTATTTAAACATTTTTTAAATGTAACATTTGCAACTTAAGAATAACGTTTTTGATGTATGAAGCGCAACGTTAAAAAGTTCTGCCAGCATTACTGCAAGAACGTTTCTTGATCATTTTGAGGGAACTTTTAAAGAACATATTCTGAACATTTGCCTGTTAGCTGGGAACACTCTGCAACAGAATCTTCTCTGGACGAAATGAGACTTGTATGTGCGTCACTTTAAGACCGTTGGAGCGTAAAATGATCATTTGCTGTGTAGTGAGCAGCTTGTAATTATTGCTTTGAAAATGAAATGGAAGAATGAGCAAATGCAATTGAACAATTATTGTCATATTGTGGTTCTATTTTCAAAGTGTTTGAAATTGTGGACAGTTAAACTCTAGATTATTTAAAACACTTTATGTCTGGAGTTAAATTCATACAGTTGGGATGTTATTATAAACCTCTGGCAACATTTGGGTAGATTGAGCCCAGGGTACATTTTAATAAATCCTTTTAATTAAAAATTTACAAAGCCATTGTCTTAATTGGAAATTTTCAGCACTAACTAAATTAATGTGTCCAGGTTGTTATTGATATTTTTTTATCAGATAATTATTAAGAGGTAATTCTTTAAGTTTTCCTTGCTTTCAATTATATAGTACAGACAGACAGCTGTTCCGTTTAATGGACATGATATGGGTTGTGAAATCCAACAGCGGCCATTAATATTACATTGAAGTTGTTTTGGGGGGGGGTTTGCCGACCACCTGCTCAACTGCCCATTAACTATCAAACAATGTTCATTAAGGCCTTTAGTAATTACAAGAGATGCTTGTATCTACTCATGCTCTGAATAAATGAAGATCTTAAAATACGAATTTGCCTATACAGAGCATCTACCTGTTATAATAAAAGCCTGGATGTTGAGAGTAGCAGATAAATGGCCACAGGAAAGGAAACACTTTACTGCAGTTGATCTGAAAGAATGACCCTGAGCAACTGTGTCATGGCTAGAATATCCCTATTTCTGCATTAACAATAATCACAGGGAAGCCTAGACCACTTCAGGACATGTAACTGCTTTGGCTAAAAGCATGTGAATGAGCAGTAAATAAGCATTTACACTCACAGTGATCTGCCTACATACTATATAATGATGATGATGATAAAATGATGCATGTAAAATCATGTAACCTGTTTATCTTGTTTGTGATGATGACAAAGGCATTGATGTAATTTATTTGCAATTGAATTTTCTTACTGTAAACTGTGAATTTTAGACAGAAAGAACATTTTGATTCTATGTCAGAATATCATTTTTTTTATTTTTTTTGAAGGTGTTAAATATTATTTGAAATATGTTTTCTAAAGCTCGGTAGAGCTTTTGCAGAACTGGTAAAGCGTGGAACTGGATTCAGTATGCAGGGAATTCACACAGCCTGAATGCATTGTAAGTCACTTTGGATAAATGCATGAATGCGGTTAAAATGCCTTTCAGTGACCCTGTGACCTCCAACGATCAAGTCATTATCAATATTAACAAACCATCTACAACTTTAGGATGTAAGAACTTTTCCCTAACGTTTCCATTAATGAACAAAAATATTAAAAATGTAATTTTAAATGTTCTAGAAACTTTAAAGTTTACATTTCTGAAACATTCCACTGACAACTTAAGGATGACATTTTTGATATATGATATATAACATTCCGGAAACATTCCACTAACTTTACTACTGCAACAATATTTTTGATAGCTTTGACAGAACTTATAGAGAGCGTTCTCTAACGTGCTGAGAACATTGCCTGTTAGCTGGGCTGTGCCCTGAGGTCTGTATTCAAGCAGCAGTCTAGCATATGTGAGAAGACTCGACTCATTTAGCAAGCATGTGTCAATAAAGAACCTCAATCAAATCAGGCTGTTATTATCACCACTATTTGAAGTCATTTATTGGTTGCAGGGCCACAGGATGATAAACTCTCAAAGTTGTGCTTCAGTTTGACTGGTTAATGACTCTCCCTGGCCATTCTTTGACACGCCATTGTTTTGTCATTTATTGACCCTTCTCGATGCACTCGGATCATTAGCAGGGCCGCATGAAAAACCGTTCTCCGCCACCGACTGTCTGTTGGCTTTTATGAAATTATACGCGCTGAGTTTCGAGGGCTGCTGGTGCAAGACATTTAGATGACATGAATTACACCTCAGCACTTCCATAAGAGACAGTCTGACAGCGAGTCGTAAGTTTAATGAAGCAAAGGATTTTTACTGTCTCTATATTTTGTCACTCGAGGTGTCAATGCAAATACAGAAGGTGTGGGTTGGTTTTTATTTCCATGGGAACAAGGCAGATTTTTCTTTGCCGATAAAATCTCTGCTTTCTACTTCTGTGTTTCTCGCTGTTTTGCTTGCTGACGTCTGTGATCTCAGACCTTTAAGATTGAACAGGAAGTCATGTAATGGAAAATAAGGGTTGATATGATATTTTTATTACACTGATAACTGTTGCTCACCGCACATTCTTAAATGGTTATGAGAGTTTGCGGATGTATTTACACTGAAATACCGCAATTTATAAGTGATCCAGCTGTAATTGAATTTTATACCAGTGTGAAATTTTATTGTTGGGCAGGAGTGTATGATTCTCATAGGTTACTATGTGAATACGAGCATGTCCTTGGCCTCCTTCAAGATCTCAAGATGTTCCTTAGCACCCAACACTTCACACAGGTTAATAAGAGGTGATGTAGAATCCAGTCTTAAATTGAGAGAGATTTCCCATGCGCCTGTGTCTTGACACACTGAGCCCCTCACAGATAATCAGCCTCAATAACACATGATGAGCTTTGCGTCCACGAATCCCTCTCTCACACGAAAGAGGATCTATTTTTTATTAGCTCGTACACTATACAGCTGATTTAATTGTGCACTTAGTGTCCTACTATACTTGTATATCACTATTGAGAAAACTGCCAGACATAGAGGTGTGTGTGTGTGTGTGTCATGTGACAGTATACACACACACACACACACACACAGACACTTCACGCTCAGAATCAGAGATGAAGCTCTGCTTATCAGTGAAGTTTTGCAGTTATATAGACCGTGAAACTTGTACGAGAGATGTCAGAGTAGAAGTCCAGCCGTTTATGGATGAAGAACAGGTCCACTAGTTCTTGACATGCTGTCAGGGCAGCCTGACACACAGCTGGTCACCGAGGTCTTATCAGACGGCACACAGGGTCCGGTGTAAAGATAGCAAATGTTCACCCAGCAGGCGTCACCTCACCGAGACCACCTGTGCCGGCTTATCTGAAAGAATCTGTGAGAAGTATGAAATCCATTATGTGGCAATTACACTCATCCAAACGAAGGGTTCAGTTAGCAGCAAAATGAGTTTTAAGCCTTATGTTGTGTTGAAGGAGGAGTGTTGCTTTAAATTCTTTGTGTAGGTATGAAGCAGTCTGTTTAAAACAAACTGCATATGCAAATTGTTAATTTTATTATATTTTTTATAATCACATAATAAATTAACTTAATCTGCTACAAATTTATGAGGTAAAAGGTAAATTTTTTGTAATTTTGAAAGCTTTAGAATAATAAGAATAATTTTTAGTTTTTTAAAAACCTGTGTATGCTCTGATGCTTTAAAGAGCCCTGAAGCTAATTTGCTCAGCCTCTGATGTGTCCTGTATTGTGAATGCTAGTCAACAATGTTGCTTATGCTATAATTTTTCTCTTTTGTTGCCATAGACAACCACATCTTGATACTGCTTAAATCCATTCAGTGCATTGATCCATCTTGAGAATAGACCTTCTCCATTCTTTAGTTTTCTTTTGCCTGCTGTCATAATATCTGGAGAGTTTTTAAATATATTCCTAATACTTTTGTTTGTTTAAAGCTAAAGATGCATCAAGCCACAAGCTTCTTGATAACTTCTTAACTCATATTCAAAGCCTTCAGAATGTATTAGTAGGCAAATGATGTATGTGGATGGAAAAACTGAGATGTTTATGCATGCAAAGCACTGAAACAAAACAAATACATCTGTCATTTTGTGTGTTTTCTGATTACCTACCACTGCTTTAATGATACTGTGTTAGTATTATAACTGAAACATAGATTCAAGTTGATTTTTTAGGATTCCTGCTACACCATGATGGCCGGGTGTAGTCACCCCTGATCCACCACGTCCTCACACAGGCCCCCAAAGCACCTAGTGTTGCATCTGTTACCGTCTAAGCGGTTGCCAGCTAATCTTCACCATCTCATCTTTCAGGTTGCATTACAGTTGTTTTTTCCCCCCCACCTATAAAGCTACAAGATGACACGCAAATATATGATTTAATGGCGTCCAGGCCGCACCACATAAAACCAGCCTCTGGTGCCCCCTTAGTATTAGTCTAATTGAAACAGAAGCAGAGGGGTAATAATGCTAAAACAACCCGCCGATGCTTTCGCTCGGGCCCCGCTGTGCTGAAACAGCGCTAATAAACCATAAATAAAATAGATGGTGAGAGGAACGGAGAGCCCCATGTGTGCCGGCTCATTGAGTCAGTGAGAGGAGATTAGACAGTCATCAGGGGCCGAAATCTTCTCCACGGGCCCCGTCGCTGCGGGGTGCTCTCACGCGTGTACGGCTAAAAGACGGAAGGCAACATGCAAGACTTATGAGCGGGGCGTAATTACTGAGACTTAAGCTAATCTGTTTTCAGGCTATAAGAGAGAGAGGATGCAATACTGACTCATCAAAAACTGCAAAACAAGGTACAAAATTAATGCTAAATAACGCTGGTAGGGGCTGTAAATACATGAGGAACTGTAACTTAATAGTCTGACTGTTGCTGGTGTTTAAGAGATATTTCACCCACAAATATAAAAATTCTGTCATGATTTACACACTCCCTTATTTGTTTCAAACCTGTATTTTCTTTTATCTTCTGTGGAACACAAAAGGTAGTTAGAGACTGACAGCCTCAGTCACCATTTACTTTCATTGTATGTTATTCTGTACAGTGAAAGTGAATAGTGATTGAGGCTGTCACTCTGCTTTTTGTGTTATATGACAGAAAAGTTTTGTGGAAGGATTTTAAAGTGTGAGCCAATGCTGAGAGTTTGTTTTTTTAGGTGAACTAAACAACATATGTGTATTGTTCCTTATATTAAACCACCAAAACGAATGTATTAGATGTAAAATCATCTGTCTTCATATTTTTGTGACAGGTGCAGTTTCACTGTGACAGTGATCTTGTATATGAGACTAAATCACCTTTTTGTCATAAGGAGAAAATGTTTTTATTTCAAATAATGAAAAATGCAGTTTCATGACTGCTAATACTTTCCAATTAACGCTCTGCTAGCAGGTACACGAAAAGTTAATTAAGTACACGAAAAGTTAATTAAGTACACTACTGCAAAATAGCACGAGTCTGGAATTAGGGTGTTTTTGAATTGCTTTTACAGGGCTGTGGATGTCGGTGGCTCTGTACACCCTCTCCTCGCCCTCCTATATGGTTGTCGAGGTGCGGCACCCCATTACACAGCTTCTCTGCTCAGTGAAGGAAAAGAATTGTGGTGATTTATCAAACTGTGGCTTTCTTAGACACAGAAATCCAACCTGAGCCAACAGAGAAAAAAAACTTAAACAAAAACATTAATTCTGTTTGACAAGGCCCTCTACCTCTCTAAAGCACGCAGGATCGCTGACCAGAGCAGAGCGATGCTTTCGTGAAACATGGCTGTAATTCACTGTAGCTGTTGGTTTAGGATCAGATAAGGAATCTGAGCTATGGAAGCAATACTGGAGGTCACTGGAAAAGGCGGCATAGTTTAATTAATGCCTGACACCTGAAAAATTGCTGTAATATTTCAGAAAAGCTCGTTCATAACGGGCTAATAAACGCGCTAATGTGAGATAACATTTCTTTTGGGAAAGGACACTATCATGATTATGCCGTTGGTGGTGTAATACTTGACAGTTTCGCTCAAATAACAGGACGTAATTGAAGACCTTGAGTTAGCGGTTAGCTATTAGCCCTTAGAGAGTCTCTGCTTGCCATGTGCCGTTGCGCAAGAGCTTGTGATAATTCATCTCTTAAGACTTAGCAGTCAAGATGACAGTGCAAAATCATTGATGCCAGTTGCTGGCTGTATATCCCATATAACAATTTTAGGTTGTAAGAACGTTTCTCTAATGTTTCCATTAAGTAACAAAACATCAAAACAAAACTAAAGGTTAAACAGTTCTAGAAAGTTGTATTACTGTTATTGCTTGGTTGTTGGAATGTTTTTGTATTTAAAAAAATTTAAAAAAAAAAGTAAAAAAAAATATTTACAAAAAAAATTAAGAAAAATATTTTTCTTTGCAGTAAATAATATATTACATTAACGTTCTACTAAAGTTCTGCAATAACTTTGATAACTTTCAGAGAGTGTTCTGAGGATGTTCCTTGTTAGCTGAGATATCTGTGTGTTTAGTCTGTTGTCAGTCCACTAGAGAAGTGACGTGTTTCTGAGTCAGGTCAAAGGTTATAATGTATCACTTTTTTTGCCTCAGGCTCAGTTTTGTCATTCTTGACAATGTCACACCCACACGCAGCTCTGAATTTCCACAGCTAACAATAAGGCTGCCAGAACTGTATTGAGACGGGGAGAAATGAGCCCTGAAATTTCTGTCATAAATTGCAAAAACATTCTCCAAACGTGGAGGAGGAGAAATAAAATTATGCCAGGGAAACAGTTCAACGGGTGTATGCGGCATTCTAACCTGTATTCACCTTCCGGGGAGCCGGAAAAGCTGTACTTTTGTAAGGAAGGAAAGACGGTCAGTTGCATATTAAAGCCTGTACACAAGCAGACACTATTCTGTGCATATTCGCTATTCTGTGATGTTCAACTGAAATTCTTCACAGCCTTGAACTTTTGTCGTTTCAATGAAAATATCTGCGCCTTTCATGTCCTGTTAGATTTCAGTATTCAGAAAATCACAGCGCTTGTTGATTTTTAAAGGTAGAAAACGTTTGAGCCGAAGGAAACAGGACTCAGCAGTGATAATCAGTGAAAAAGCTTTTGTGGCCATTGCTTAGGAAAGTATTGACAGTGGTTTAGCACTGAGAGCCAGGAGAGACAACAGTCAATAAAGACTCACTTCACAGCCCAACCAAATGACCAAAGCTTATGTAAGATGCCATTTAATGAATGTTATTTGTGTTCGAGTCACGGGGTGAGCAGATAGTAAAAACACAACAAATCTTTGCCTTGCAATTTGCTGCTGTCTTTTTTTGTCTTCAAAGTCTTCAAAGTCCACAGCTTCAGATGTCTGGGGTCCGTCTGGAGAAACAGACTAAAACAGTGCTCAGAAATTGGGCTTATTTGTGATTTTCATAGTATCACACACAGAGAAAAGTTTGACTTCTGTCTGCAAAGCTGGAGGACACGGCGAGCAGACATGCATTGGGGACAGACCCTCAGAGACTTTATTAAAGTGAGCGAAAGAAAGACAGATGGAATTTGTTGAGATAATAAGTCTTTTTGAAATAACCCAGAGTTCCCTTAATGTAATATTCATAGATTCCCAACAGAAAACAGTGTCAGAACAGATACCAGCTAATGGTAGTTTTATGCAGTTCTGTGGTTTTAATTGTTTGCCTAATAATTCTTTTTTTCTGTTGCAGCGTTTGTGTTGAGTTGTAACTTTCCTGACAGACCAGCTTTCGGGGACGTTTCCGTGACCAGCCTGCATGCGGAAGGAGAGGCTTATTTCTACTGCTTCAGCGGATACCAGATCCAGGGTCCCTCCACCCTCACGTGCCGCAACGCCACCACACCCTACTGGAATGGAAAGGTGCCCCGATGTATAAGTGAGTTGCAGGCCCACGTTGGCACATTTTCTCCAAGATGTCTGTGTCTGCCAAACGCATAAATGTAAAAAGAAGGAAAATGTATTTTTTGCACCAGTCTATTATTGTGATAAACTTCAGAAAGACGTACATTAAAACAAAGTAACATACAGTCACACAGTTTTTCTCCTTCTGTTTTATTGATCAGACTTGTGTGCGAAGTGAACCAGACTCTTTTATGCCAGTCAGAAGTCTGTCTCCTCTAGGCCACGCCTCCTCATTAGCATGTTGGCCCTGAGCTAGACTCTTAATCATGTGTGACCCCAGAGAATTGCCCCTGTGTTGAGCGCTCTGTAACAAAACACAACTAAATGACAGTTAATTACCAAATCTGCAGGGTTTGATCTCAACCCTTGAGAAATTCAATTATGAAAGCAGTCCAGCAGCAGTAGCAGTACGGTTATCTTTAAAAGCATGAGTAAATCTCAAGTCCACGCTGGTGTATAAAAACAGTAGCTTCAACTTTAATTAAACCTTATTGCATTTGCATATAGATGCAAGGTGCGGTAAATGTTGGGTTTTGTTACCGCGCCGCCTGCCAATCATAAACGCAGCGATCTCAAGCTAGCTGATTTGCATCATTGTGTATCCGCCCTGGACGTGCTCAGTAGCAATTATGCTGCGTTTGTTCTGCCTCTCAACCAAAACATACACCCACAAGTCATCATGTCGCCCAAATGCGCTCTGCTTAGCGCCCGCACTGAGCAAATCTCCAGCCTGTGTAAATATTTTGTCCACACAGGTGTGATTTAACTTGACGCAGGAGAATCTCCCGGTGCGGTTGCTCCCGTCTCTTTTTAATTTAATTGGGGTTTGATCATTGATTTTGTGTAGAATCTTTGTAACAGAAGTGTTTGTGCTAGCAGGCAGTGAATATTAACAGCCGTACCCCCTCAGGGCAGCCCGGCGTGACAGCCTGATTGACAAGCCTGCATCCTCTGCATAAATAAGGACTTTTCGTCTCTCCGGAAAGCTAAATCCCTGAGCTGGAGAAGTTTTCCTCTTGCATGACAAACAGAGAAAGATCTCCCTGAAGGAGGGCTGGTTTGATGAGGGATCTCATTTAGTGGTTTGGAGGTGCGGGTACGGTGCGAATCACGGGGAGGTTTGGATAGCCCGCGGCTGCCAGACGCTGCCTACAGAACCTGAGGTTTCTTACACTCAGCATTGATTTGCAGTGAAACAGCATAAACGTGCCATTTAAGGAGCGTGTCTCTGCCATGCCGATGCAGGGCTGGATCAGACCATCAGAGTCTGATTACTGATTAGCACGGGCAGGCTGCCACACAGCCGGGCTTTGGGTCCACTTTAATTACGCTCCGTCCGCCTGGCTAACCTTCAGCCGTAGAGCTCAGAAACTATCCACCCGCTTCTTACTTCTTGGCCTGTCTTTCTCTTTGTTATTGCTTTTAACAAAGACAGTTAACACTTACTGTTTTTCCATGTATAAATCTTTTGTGCCATGAATTGAAGACTTTTATTATCTCTTTTTATTATAACTGTGTCTGAAATTGTTTTTGACATGTTTGCTAAAAACATTGTGACCTCACATATAAAGTCTCCTTTCTATTATTACATTATTGTATTTATGACATCTCACAAACTCACAAATGAGTTAAACTGGGAGTAAATAAAGATTTCCTGGACATAGTCTAAGATAAAACAGTGCTTGCTAAAGCTAGAAGGATGTGTGTAATAAAAATAACCAAATGCTAGCAAAATATTCTGAATTTTGTTGCTTAAGCTTATTGTAATGCTTGTTGAGCCCCCCCAGTAGATCCCAGCCCTCAGGTTGAAAAACACGACTCCTTAAGATTAATAGGTTTTTTTTCCATGAATATGAAGTGTGCTTAAGTCTAGTTTATCCTGTTTGTTTTTCCTGAGTCCCTCTGTCTTTTCTAGAGTTTTCATCAGATATCTCAGCTTACTCTGATCTTTTACTCATCCTACACTGTGTTCAGATGTGCTTGAATACCAAAGTCCCAACTTAAAAGTTAAAGATTTCAGTTCTTTGATTCTTTCAAAACCGAATAAGTTATGTAATCCACATTATTTTAAAGGTTTATATTCCTACTGTCATCATCTCATTTGTGTCTGTTTTTGTTTCTCCAGTTAAGTGATGTTTCTTGTTAAATGTACACTATAAAATTCAAGATTAAGTAACAAACTTCTTTTCTGTTTCTGACAAATACAAAAACATCTGTTCCACATTTAGGCACTATATTTAACACATTACTTTCCATACAAATAAAATTGTAAACTGTTACTTTTAATCATAATTAGTTACTTTATACTTTCTTTATACTTCTATTCTTGATATATAGAAATACTTTGTTGATTTGCATAATATTGTACAATATCATTACAGTAACATGTTACTTTTAAATGTTTGAATCCACACAGTATCCTGTGGTGGAATGCTGAAGAATGCCTCTCTCGGTCGCATCATGTCACCCGGCTTCCCCGGCAACTACAGCAACAATCTGACCTGCCACTGGGTGCTGGAGGCCCCTGAGGGCCAACGGCTCCACGTACATTTTGAGAAGGTGGCCCTTGCCGAGGACGATGACAGGTTTGTGGCACAAAACTCACACGGTACTCTGCCACAACTCTCTGTGTTTGAATGCATACAGTAATTAATCATTTGACGCTCAAAGACAGACAGTTTGAGAAAGTCTGAGTGGCTTTTCACTTCAAATGCAGTGTTGCTCTTGAGGGTATTATCTGCCACGGCAGGAGCGTGGCGTATGCGAACAGCTGCGACAACGCGGGTGAAAGTGGATAAAAGTTCCTGAGATCAGACACTTGCTCCCCTTTAAAATAATTTAGAATAATCAAACCCCTCGTGCAGGCACGGAGAGATGGATTAGAACACACTCCAGGGCCTCAGGAGGGGAATTTAGTTATTTTTATTAGCTGTATCCGCTTTTTCTCCAGGCTTTGCTAACAAATGGACTTTTAATGAGGTCACTTGCTGCTCAGCTATTCAAAATCATATCAGGCAATTATTATGCAAGCTGCCAAAAGACAGTACGAGATTTCCGAGGAGCTTTACATCTGCTGCCAAACAGATACTTTTGAGATATTTACAGTTTGATCGGAATAGCAAAATTAAATTCATATGTGCTGTTTACGTCCACAGGTTCCTCATCAAAAACGGAAACCACATTGACTCGACTATTCTCTATGACTCGTACGAGGTGGAATACCTGCCGAACGAGGGGATCGTCAGCACCTCCAGACACCTTTTTGTGGAGTTTACCACGGACGGCATTGGCACCAACACAGGGGTGGCCATCAGATACGAAGGTACAGACCAACAACACAGGTGCAAATAATAAGGCGTTGACTGCGCAGGTCCTCAAATCTGCATGCTCGCATCTGCGTGAGACAGACTGTAACGCTCAGCTGTGATTCTGTGCAGGAGGCTGATTGGTCAGTTCCTCAGATGATTGGTACAGCGGGAAGCCTCCTAATTTAAAATCGCATTCTAGTTTCCTCATGGCAATCCAACTGCACTTTATGAAAGAATCACAAGACATTAGGACAATGATAATACTACGTTTACCAGGCAACGTCTTCTGTCATCCATCCTGTACTGTATTTTCTCTGAGCAGGGCCATACATGGCAACGGTTACCGAGTT
>JAZGTK010018252.1:0-11919 GCA_036877625.1 Ambastaia sidthimunki
CCTTAATTTTTTGTGTGCTGTTGTGCTCTAAGATGTTTTCATTTGCCAATTCCCAGACACACTTGATCTCAGAGTGATTTTGACCTTACAGTTAGATTAAATTGTCAACAGCATCTTTAGAAAGATGTGTTTGTGTGCTTGCAGGGAAAGCATTTAAAGTAAAGGTTTTTCCTGAACAAAACCTCCATCAAGGGCTATTTTGTATGTATCTTAAGTTACGTTTTGGAGGTAGTGGTCTTTTAAAAGGGTCATGTCGAAGAAATCGAATTTCCTTTTATCCATTGAAAGAACAGAGTTCAGTGTACTTTAAAAATAATTTGTACCTTTCAGAACTCAAAACTTTTTCTTTTCTAAAGCTTTGACTAAATTAGGAAGTGGACAAAATAGAACAATAAACAAATGTAGGTTATGATTTAATAACGTTAATAACTTTACAGTTTCATTAATATGACAATATATACATCATAATCCAACCTCTTTTAAAATTATTTTATGACTTTAACCTGAATATTAGCTTACTGTATGTTCTGTGTTGTATGGTTTTATGGACAGGGGCACAGTGGTCCTTCTTGGCATTGCAGCCATGGGCTGAGAATGGCCACACATACACATGCTGCTAGTGTACACAGCTCAGGTCATTCCCTCAGACTTTCAGGCAGTGCAGTTAGTGCTGTACAGCTCTTACCTGCCACCTTCACTTCCACAGGCTGAGCGTTGAGTGGTGGTGGAGTCAGGGCCGTGGCGGGGTGTAACCCCAGCTCCTGAGGGAGTCTGCAAAAATAGTGCTGTGAAGGTGCTAAGTGACAGTTGGCTGAGCTACAGGTTTTCATCCCTCCCTGCTGTGGCTTCATTATTGATAGCCTGCCTTTGTTGACCCTGTATCACAGCCACTGGGCTTACAGCCCCTAGAACTCAATTACCCTCCACCTTTATCTAGGTAATTATACAGCTTGCCTCTGGTTTGACCATGCTTTTATTTAACCACAGTTACTGGTGTGTCAGGGCTCCCAGTTTACACAGTGACCATCACACCAGATTAAAGCAACATTTGGAGCTAAGCAAATGGGGGTAAATGCTTTTATCCAAAGCAATTTGTACTGCATTCAAGAAATACAATTTATTAGTACATGCATTCTTTAGGAATCGAACCCATAACCTTTGCACTGCTAAAGCAAAGCTCTACCGGTTGAGCTACAGGAACATAGCACACTTGTGTGTTTATGTTACAAATGGCAAACATACAGTTGTCTCAACATATTAGACTGCCAGTTTTGGTAGTTTCTGGAAGTTTGTGGTAGTTTTTTTAATATTAGAAATCACTGCCTTTAAATTTACTATACTTTTCACTGAAAAGTGTGTAGTGTGTATACTGTACATTTATAAAAGTTGAGACAACCACCTGTACTACAGGTACCTACTTTACCAACTAATTCCAGTGCCTGCACACTTCATTAGGTTGTTTATGGATGTGCGAAGATTTACTGCGAAACTCTGCGATCACTTTGAAGTGTGAAATACGGTCCACCGTCAGGCTGCTTTTAAATGCAGTTTTCACCTGAACCGATGAGCAAGATCCAGGCATCAGCGGTGATTTAAAAGAGCAATCAAGCCCCTGTCAAAAATGATTGATGCCTCTCTTCTGGAACCTGACATGTGATTCTTCGCCAGCTGCTTCAGACGAATATTCCTCACTAGGAGCTTGTTTGCTCGCCCATTTCTCCAAAGGAGAACGACACGGGGCTGTTTTCTTTCATTTCACCTTGATCCGTCGTCCTCCAGCTTCAAACTCATAACGCGCGCTTGTTTTCCACAGCGCTGGAGCCCTAATCAGAGTTTCACGGGATATAAATTCTGTGACATACAAAGGGTCTTTGTTTATTCCACGTTTTTTTCTCTGTTCTGTTTTCTTTAAAGTGAACTGGTGAGGAAGACTGATGTGCAGATCATAAGAATTGTGTTGTTTTTTGATGTTCGTGTGTGGAAACATCCGCACTGATACAACACTTTCTCAGCAATCGCTCTTGGTGTACTTTTCTAGAGAAGCGCAGTGATTCAGCGCAGCAAAGGGCACTTTTCTCCGCTCACTTCTTTTGTTGACAGGCAGATGATGATGAGTCAGTTTGGGTGCGCTGGCACTTTTGAAAGCATGCGTGAGGCTGTCATTAACCGCCGCGCATCACCAGGGCAGCGCAATGCGCCTTTCTGACTGAAAAACCCGTAAGAAACAAATGTAATTGCACAGAGGCTAAATATAGAACAGAGTCAGAGGCTTTTACATTTTCTTTTTTCACTACGTTATAAATGTGCCGTACTAAGTTGAATTCAGAACAAAAAGTCTGTCTGAAGGAGAGGAACTGAGCTAGAGGCACTTTTGAGTGTTATGAATAATAATGCTCTTCAAAATGCCTTCTGAAAATGCCTGAGACCATAAAATTACAGACGGGAGAAAAAATCTCAGGGCAAACCCTTGTATTATTCAACCTTACAGAATGTTTTTTAATAATTACAGTGGTCATGATACGGCTGGAGCAGTGGCTTTGTTTGTCACATTGTTATGGCAATGTGGCATGTGCTACATCCACTGGAGGAATCAGAAACAAGATGGTGGGAAGAGTCAGAGATTCTCCTGTCATAGGTGAGCCGGATCAAAGATAGAGGACACCGATAATCTCAGTGTCATGGTAACATCAGCTCTGAACCAGCGCATCAGTTGAATGAGCCAATTTGGTATGAAGGTGTCAACTATAATCAATACTCAATTGTCAGAGTGTTTTCTCCTGAGGTAACACATATTAAGGCCTGAATCCGTCTGTCCTGCTGTCTTTTCCCATGTGATAAGGATCTGGTGGCTATGCAGAC
This sequence comes from Ambastaia sidthimunki, assembly GCA_036877625.1. Taxonomy (NCBI): domain Eukaryota; kingdom Metazoa; phylum Chordata; class Actinopteri; order Cypriniformes; family Botiidae; genus Ambastaia; species Ambastaia sidthimunki. The sequence continues at coordinate 2,860 of JAZGTK010018252.1, forward strand.
AACAGAAGTGGTGCAGTGTCCTGCACTGGACACAGAGAGTCCATCCTCAAAGTCACCTTAGCCAGATTAATTTAGAGTTTTCAACCCTAATCCTCACCAGTGTGTGACCGTGCATGCATGCTTGTTTACTTTTAGGCGTGTGTATGTGTACATATTTGCTTCTCATAATGATGTTTTGTCTAATACATTTTGGAAAATAACACTTCCTTGCTTATTTTTGGGGGGCAGTTGATATATAATATGACCATGGTTTTTTCAACATCAAGATTTTAAATTACATTTTTTATAACTGTATAAATAAAAGTGTACTTTGTAGGTCTTATATCTGGTCAACAGTTTCACTTTTTTGACTTTGATAGTTTATTGTAAATGGCACCTACACTGTGATATATGAATTTTTAGTATAAATGTTCTATGTTGTCTCTCAGTTAATATCAGGTCATAATAGCTTCATGCATAATAATGATAAAGGAGTCAGCAAAGTTGTTTTAAATATTTTTAGCATGTCACATCACATATCAACTACCCATTCGAAGATGGAGGCCGGAGGTTTAATCAATAACACAACTTCACATTTTTAATGAAGGACTGCAAAATAAGATTAATTGCAAGTCAGCGAAAACAAGTGACCTGTCATTAGAGACAGGCATATCTCAGTAATATATCTACTGGCAGTGGTACAGCTGTGATATAGTACGAATGTTTTAAAAGATTGAAATTAACATTCATCAGAAAGAAGAATTTCAATTCAAGAGTAGTTCTGTCATGATGTAACCTCATGTGGCTCCAAGCCAAGCTACAGTATATACATTTATTTTTGTGCAGTTCACAAGATAATTTTGGTAGAAGATTTTAGAGACCGAAAGCCTCAGTCACCTCAGTTTACTTTCTTTGTATGTAAAAAAAGATTAATAATCTTTAGAATTCAAAATGTTTGCCAGTTTTTGATGATAGACAATAGGCTGTTACAAAGCTAGAGACAAATAGATAGTTCTTTGTGCAAAGACAAATATAAAATAATGGCCTTTATTTTACATTGAACAGATGTGTGAATTTAATATTCTCATAAGCATTTGTTTATTCCCTGTTGCCTCTACCCCTTTATTTGTGTTTGTATTTGTATATAATTTATGTTCATATTGTTTTGGCTTACAAGGGCTTGGTTATTTCCACCTCTTTACTGTCACCCACCTGCAGCTATTATTATCAGATTTTGGATAACCAAACACAGCAAATGTCAAATCTCACCAAAATGTGATGTGATGCCACTGTTGCCAGTCATTTTAATTGGCTTCTGAGGCAGGAAGGATCGGACGGGCTGCCACACTAGTCAGATGATAATGAGGTGTGTGTGTGTGTGTGTGGAGTCCGCAAACTGTTGTTCTCCTCTGCATACTGTAATAAAGAGAACTTAGAAAAGTGCTATCGCTGTTTTGATAATATCAGCTCATGGTTTTTTGATCAGTTGTTAGGCTTACCACAAAAAAAGATCATTTCACCATACTCAGATACTGACTAGTGTTTGGATGGTTATGTGTGGGAGCCAGGCGTTAAAACAGAATATAAAGTGTCCTGAGTTATGTTACGTTTAGTAGACTAAAAAGCTGTTTTACTGAATGAACAGGGTTTTATTTTGCTCACTGAATGACCTGCTACATATTCGAGGAAACAGACTGTGTGCAATGCTTCATCAAACGGTATACAGACATCGCTAGCTCTCCGTTTTATTTCTGTTTTGTAGCAGTTCAGGAAAACAGTAGCACATAGGAAATGTTAAGTGGAATGAACCTGTGATGTCAGATATAATCAGACAGCCCACATAAAGACAGTAACAGTGTGTTGACACAGTGTATAATAGAAACATGACAATCAATGGATGATCTCAATCGCATTTTAATGTTAAATAAAAATGTCTATTATTTTGTTTATTAAGGAAAGTTATTCAGTATTGTTGTCTGGACACTGCAGAGATATCTTCCACTTTGCCCCGGGTGTGTGTGTGTTCATGACTTGCAGTGTGTGTTCACTCCTTACTAAAGATGGGTTAAATGCAGAGGTCACATTTCGGGTATGGGTAACCATATCTGACAAAACATGTCACTTTCACTTGTCATGAAGCACAGCAAAACTTAATGAACAGTTGATGGCAGTTACCTCATTGTGCTCCAATGTTTTCTTTGTGCAATGACTGCTCACTGCAGTACATGAGAGAGAGAGTGCAGGTAGGTGGAGGGGCTATTATTGTGTCCCCCACAGGGGACTGGACTGTCAGCTTCACCACACCACGCATGGCCTGGGCCTCCATAAGCGAGGACATTCAGTGCTGCGGATTAAATCCCGGAGAGGAGTATATGGAGAACCTAAAATGATTACATATGTGCTTTGTGAAGGATTTTTCCAGTGTATTTTTATCAGAGTCTTTTATGTCAGTTAATTGCATTTACAATTTTAGTTCAGTCTGTTAGTTTGTGTCAAATATACCCTAAATGGTACTATACATTTCTAGAAGTAACAAGCTCTTTTTCAAAGATTCATAACTTTGCATAACACGAGTTACATAAGATAATCAAGTAAACGGTTGGTTAAGATACATTATAAATAAAGCTCATTAAACTAAAATGTCTTCACAAATAAATTGTTAATTGGTATAATAAGGCTGGTCTCATCTAAAAATGTCTATAAAAAGATGGATATAATAAAAAAAATGAAACATAATTATAAAAAAAGGAATGTCACAGTCATAATTAGCATTACATTATCAGCTACTTTAATTACATTTGTAAAATTACAACTTCGTTTAAATGAATTCAATTGAAAATGCCCTTTCTTGTCTTTATGTCTAGATATAATGTGCAGGATAATTGGTGGTATTTAACTTAAAGAATATATTTGTGTTTGTTTTTGTTGGTTCACAAAGATCATAATTCTGAATTTTGGTTTGTCAAATTGCTTCGTATTTGTTTATAGAGCAGTGGAGATATTCTGGAATGGAAATGAGGGAACACTGTTTAGTAATTCTAACTATAAGAACTATAAGATGAATAATATAATTACTTCTATAAAGTTCAATTCTGAATTAGAAAAGACAACTTTAATAAACAATTCTGAATGGTTTCTGAACACCTAAGACACAAAAAATGTATGTTAATGTCTTAAAATAATTGACACTTGGTTTGATACATTATAGACAATTTTTGTGCAAAGGCCTGTTAGGTTTTCAATTATAAAACGAGACGGAATTATATTTGTATGCATTTTTTAGCAGATAAGGCTCTATGTTTTACATTTTTATATAATTCAAACATGTTAAATGTGACTTGGATGTTCAAATACTTTATGTGTCTTTGTAATATCATATTACTGTAATTATGCAAAACAGTAGAAACAAACAGCAGTTGAACAAAGGCATGGAATGAATATTAGTGGAGCTTCTCTGTCTGTGCAAAAACAATTCCTCTACTCTTATTATTATAAAGGAAGCTGATTATTCCATAATGATTCCTGACCCCTGCTGAGTGCATCATCTCTACAGCAATTAAAATGTTGACATGTTTTGATCAATCGTTCAGACTCCAAAAGAAAGAACACGATTATTAGCCTGGATGCTTTTACTGTATTTGATCAGTAGAGTGCAGTTAAATCAAAGCACCGTTCAAAGCATGGAGTGTCGACATTACAATAACTACCCAACAGTGAGACAAAAGTGTGCTTTCTTAACTAAAAAAGATAAACATTATGCAGAAAGCAACTCCTCTGAGGTTTAAAATGAACTACAACAGAGCTAAAGTAGGTCAGTACATGGAATTTCTTGTTACAACTTTTCTTCTGGTTAACATTTTCCAAGCTGCTAATACACATTCGATTGACTTGTGTGGCTTGTGTAAATCGATTTAAAAGTGGATTTTACTTTTTTTAACACAATTTTATTTGTGAACAAGCAGTGTGGAAACCCCAGCAAAAGCATACATTTAATAAGAAATCTGCATAATTTTGTCCTTCAGGTAAAGGTAAAGTTGACCCCACTTTAAACAATCACGCCCAGATAATTTTAGCCTTGATTTTGTTATGATATTAATCAATCACAAGTATATACAGCATATATAATAATAATAATCATAACATTAGACTACTAAGTAAAAATATTTGAATATAAAAATTTTACATATATTTCAATTTCCATGTGGATTGTTACTGAATGTCTCTCAATTTTTAAACAGGTACAAAGGATTGAATTGCACCTGTACAAAAATTAAATAGCAAAGGGTGATTGTTACAGCTTCTCACCTACAGTTTCAACAATTACATACTATATCTTTTATCAAGAAAATCACACATATCAGAATCTTCACTTAAGAAACAGTCATAACACAATTGGTGTTAAATGACTTGGAGAATTAAACAGAATTTACCACCTGCAGCGGGAGAAAATTAGTTGTGATTTAGCAGTGATTCTGTGTCACATAATCAATGTCCTACTGCGTGTGTTTTTCTCCTCTTTAAATTTTACGTTTCCTCAATTACACATCAACTGCAAACACTTCAGACTGCAGGGGCTTGTACAGTACCACGCAATGTTTATGCGTTACTGGGTTCGTATTGCCTCATATTGTGCTTGGAGTGCTGTTGTTGTTTTATTATTTTATTAAGCCTAATTTGTGCATGTATTTCATTAGAAAGCTTTCACTATTTTTGAGGGGTAGTTAATCTATATGTAAAATTAGTTGCTTATTTCCCCAGGTACAGGTCCGATTCACTCATATTAGTTGCCTTTTGTTTATTTCTACATGCGTTGTAATTCAAAGCACATTTCCTTTTCTATAGTGCCTCTAAGTGGTACTAGGCAGTATTGCAATAAATTCATATATATAGGCTATTTTAAATGTAAATTCTATCATAATTTAAAGCTGAAGCATCTTTTTTATTTTGTATTTATTTGTTTTTATGTTAAAAAATACACAACAGGATTTAAGGAAAGTTATTTGTCTGTCTCTCAATACAAGAATGAATTGTATATTTGATCCATAAAAACCTGATGAAACACATAAGCAAACTATATATTTTTTTTACATATATTTACATGTACATACATTTTATACATATGTTTGCATATGTGTTTTGTATCTTATTTCACAGATACACATACTTGGTGAGCCTGTTCACATTACGATAAATAAACAAACCGTGTCGGTCAAAAGCTGTAATATTGTTTATTAAATATTGCATAATGAGGAAATCACAGCAGTAAATATGTTTAAATTCATTGTTACTGTAACAGCACTGCAAATAAACAAAAACAAACAAACAAAAATGCAAAATTCGCCTTCGCATACAGATCATAAAGGAATTGTATTTTTCACATCTCATGTGTCATCTTACACTCTTAAATAACTTTAGTGATTGCAGAAAAGAACTTGGTAATTGTCTTTTGTCACACATTTACAGTATGTTACCGTGTTTACCTCTAGGCAAGAAATAATACAAAAGGAGGCACATGTGGATGAAGCTATGAGACATGAGAAAGGCATTTATATCCCGACACAGTGTGAGAATCACTCATTCACTCATGAGGTTGCTTGAGTTAAGCAAATCTCTGTGCTTTTCTAATAGTCTTCATAAAATAAACTGTAATATTTATAGAGGTTGCTGTAACTTCAGTCACTTTCATTCATTTATACTTATTTTGTACATATTTACAACTCTGATAGAATAGGAAAACTTTAAATTTCAACTCATATACGAAGTTACATATTTACTCAGAACACTACATTCATTTATGCTACACTATATTGTGACGGTTCTATAGGCCAAAATACGTTTTCAAGATCAATTTCAATAGAGATCATAACTTTTTAAATTTCTTGTCGAACTTCTATTTGATTACAAAAAAAGAACAAAAATATAATCTAGATGCTTGTATTGATGTGTTTCTGCCCATATGAGATCCTATGTCTCTTTTTGCATGGGACGGAAGGCAAGTGTAAAATACGCATTGTGCGAAGAGGGCGTAAAATCCTCATGCATTTCAGCAGCACAAACTCAGGCATTAAATGGAATGGACCGTATAAAACTATAAGGGAGATTTATAAAGCAATGCAATTTTTAAAAGACTCAACCCTCCACATTGTTAGAGGATTAACAGAAGAACAAAAACCAGCCATGATCTTCCAGCTGGTAATACTACTTCTTAAATGGAAGCAAAAGCAACAACCTAAGTAGATGTTAACTACATCCAGGCAAGGAAGACTAAATGCTAATCAATGGAATCAAACACAACGGTCCAGATATAGCATCCTCTACTGTAAATGGCACTTTGAAAATGAGGTACGGCAATCTTATATGGATCGTCCAATCCCAGCACACAAACAAATGTCACATGTTATCAACCATAACACTATGTAATATCCGTGGTACCTGGATTAAGATATTATCAAGCCTTTCTTCTAACGGAGGTACTGTAAAAACACTGCTTCTTTGACTCATAATACATCCCTCAGAAAAACCAAAATAGAAAAATATATACCACTCAGGCAAATAAATAGTATTTTGAGCAAAGATTATAGTCAAAAACATTTAAACGTATGTTTTGTTCGGTTTAGTGGGGATTAGTTTAGCCCTTCATTTCAGTACATAACAGTGCTCAAACAAAGCTTATTAATTTTTGGTTATCCATTACTAAACTTGTACTTAGACCTGGAGATTTGTGAGTTGGTCACTCGATTGGAATCTTCTAAACAGAAATGTTGTATAGGTCATTAAAATGTGTGAGTATGTTAAGTGCTCTGAATATGAAAGCATTTCGCATCAAAATTCATATGAATTCAATATCCTTCTAACATGAATAACACTGATTGAAAGCTTAAATTGTTTTGAGGAACCTTTGCTTACATTGTCAGATACATTGCCAAAATGAATGTTCTAATAGACTCTTCTAAAAGCCCACACTGGAATTTAAATCCAAATCGTACTCTTTAAAAGAGTGTTCTATTAATCTGCATTTGTTTTTAAAACCAAGGGGAATATACAATTTAATATTAACACTTTTTAACATCATGTTAAACTTTTTATGTGACTCCTTCAAAACTTTTCTGACCAATAATCACCCCAGCAACCTTAAATACAGATCCTTTCAGATTCCTTCAATACACCGTCATACTTTACGGTCACACTGAAAGTCTACATTTATTGCAAAAATAAATTGTATAATAATACATTTTTCAGTTTTGTAATGTCAGGTATGTGATGAAGTACTTTGCACTGTTTATCAGTACAAACTGCAGCTGTAAACATATTCACTCAAACTCATTTTTCATCATTATCAAGACGAGATACTTTAAATAATGGCTTTTAGCAAAACGTACACGTAACTGGTGAAGACCTTCATTCTTGTTCAGTGTTTCCAAAACATGCCACCATAGTACAGTTTTAAGTACATGTTCCTTGCCGACATGCCGCAGTCCTTACTGATCACATACCTGGACATTCACCTGGGCAAGATCAAGTTTTGATGGGGAGAAGATTTGATGTCAACACATCATGAGTGTCCCAAACAGGTCAGGCTGATTAGTCATAGCGCTAGAATCTCTTCATACACCATCATTTCTCTCATGATGTCATGTCACAAATTAACAGCTTTCACATAATTTCCTGGGAACGTGCCAAACCGTTTTGTCCTCTTTGATGTACCTGCACGGAGAAGCCAAAACGCACACAACAGAAATCTTAGTGTTCGTGAAAAGAAAAAGTGTTAAATATTCTAAACTGGATTACAGATTTAAAAAATGTGCAAAATCATTTTATTAATGAGTATTGTTTGTCATTTTTCAATAAAAATATCCAGACAAATTTACTTTAGAAGCAAAAACTGTGTAAGATAAACTCATTTTCAAATGTTTTTGCTTGTTAAAAGCATCAATTTAGTAAACATTACATTTGTACTATTAGTATTAAGACCATGATGTTTGCAGTGTATGTAACTCCAGACGAGAGCTTGATATCAGAAGTCAAAGACAGACTGTTTTAGTAGTGCTGTAGGTAGTGATTTAATATTGGAGACATGACTCTCAGGAGAATCAAATCTGTAAACAATGACACGTACCCACGAACCAGCCATCATCACATTTCTCCATGACATTGACCAGATCTCCTTCCTGAAGCTCCAGCTCATCATCATTCTGAGGCACATAATTGTACAGAGCCTGAAATCTACCGAAGAGCACAACACAACAGCACTGAGAACAAACTCACACTGAGCAAATGTTCAGTTTACACAATTCTGTCAACCCAAGTATAGGCTTTAATTCAGTTTAAAGATAGAAAATAAAGTTGATGGGCTTCAATGAAGAAAGCATTGCATTTTGTTTTGTCTGTGTGACCCAACAGCATTCATAAGATGTCTCACTGCACCTCTGGCAGAGTGCCATGGTTAATAGCTGGCACTGAATATCAACAATGTTTGGATAGTTTCACTGAATACAAAAGCAAGCAATATGGTCTCAACTTCACTCTAGTTAATGGATCTGCCATCAACGATCAGCATTTTCATTTTTCACTCAGATGCTAAAGCAAATCACAGTACATTACAATTTTTGCCACTGTACAACATGCATAAATATTGTATGAAATAAACACTGTCTAATTTATGATTGTTTTTCTGTCTGTTGCTTAGTGGCTTCATGTAACGTTCAAGTGCACAATTATTTGCCTTGGCATCGATATTTAGCACCTCAAGCCTGGAATATGATGTTCTAGAGCAAGATTTCATAACCCAGAGTTAAAAGTGTTTTTAATTGAACTTAGCTCTAGGTTTAAAATGATAATAACCCAGGATTAAATACAATGTGCATCTGTAAACTGGTTTTAAAGAGGTGGGGTGGTTCTCCAAGTTGTATTTTTTGGGGTCAGTGAAAACTCTGGAAACTCTATGCACTCACACAGAGACAAGGTTTGACAGTATGAGATGTCATACTTACATTCCACAACTCATGCGTCCAGGCTCAGGGCTGCTGCTCTGGGACAGGGGTTGCTGGGAAATGATGAGAGAGTGTTTACTGGGAGGAGTCA